>JABUQX010135742.1:0-15833 GCA_015478945.1 Trachelipus rathkii
GTGCTTGCTACCTATCTGATCCACGCTTTTAAAATTACATTCCTTGAGGATGATTATAACAAATATAAAAGTGAAGATATTCTTAAGCAAATGGATGTGCGAAGATATATGTATATTAAAGGAAAGGAAAACAGTTTTCGCACTCTTTTAAACCAAATTTTCAGACTTGGCCAACAAAAGAACTCAATGGGCAATCAGCAAATTAATCGCCCCAGAATATAACATGATTTGCATTTTTTTTTGAAAGGTCAGAAAAAAGAACTATTTGGGGACTTGGGTATACAGTATCAGGCATGGAAAAAGTTCAGTAAAAAATAGACTCAGCATTTACTTTACTGATAGGAATCTTGTGCTTGCTACCATATCGTTGATCCACTTTTTAAAATTGACATGCCGTTGAGAGTGATAAGTATAACAATATAAAAGTGAAGAATTCTTAGCAATGGATGGTGCGAAAACGATCATATGGTTGTATAATTAAAGGAAGGAAAACAGTTTCCATATTTAAATCAATTTTCAGAGTTTTCTCATTTTTCACGATGGGACGAAGTGATACTGAAAATAAGTTTTTAACTTCAGTTGGTGAAAAGTTGTTTTCCGGACTTTAAAGAGAAAAACGACTTTATAAACTGCAAAGAAACTCATTCCAAGGAGAAAGACACGTATATCTGAAAAAAATAGAAGATGTTAGGTTAAGTTCTAGAATATAAGTATCCAGATAGTGATCGTTTTATCGTTTAGAGGAATGTTATTTCTAAAAAATTTTGAAGTTTTTTAGTACCTATATTCTATGGTGTCATGTCTGAATAGAGAAACTTCGGGCAGCGCTAAATGTGGCAGAGAAGTATAATGCACTTGCTTAGAAGACATTCAGAAGCTCGATCCCCTTTTTTCCGTGGGGAAAGTAGAAGAGACTCTCAGAATTGAGATCAACTTTGCATTCGTTTATATATGCGGAATGCACTCAGAACGGGAGAAATGTAATGTTTTGCCACTACAACGTTAAAAAGGCGATTATGTGCATAATGAAAATGTTTGCTTAAAGATCTTACTTTTATAAATTTAAGAAGGAATTTTTTTGTTTTTAAACAAAACAAAAGAAAAAATGTTGTTTATTGTAAGATTTTTAATATTGCTATTATTTTTCAAGTGTTAAAATAACTAAAAGTGTTAATTGATAATTATTCTTCGCACAAGTAATAAGAAGATTATCATAATTTAGGTTGATAATATCTAATTGTTGATTTAGCCAAATTAGGCATATTATATATATATATATATATATATATTAAACTTATTTATTATATATATTTTTATATTACTATAATTATATGATAAATATATATTAATATATATATAATCTATATATATATTTATATATATATATATATGATGATGATAATAGAATTGGATCGGAATCGGATCGGAAATCGGAATCCGGCACTTTTGACTAGGGTATCGGATTCGATCGGCAGTCGCTGGGGCAAATTGGAATCGTCCATCATAATATATGATAGATAATATTATATTATTATAATATATATTATATTATATAATATATATATATAGTTATATATTTAATTTAGGTATTAAATAGATATATTAATATATATATTTTGAAGTCATGTGGGACAGAACCCCACGCTGCACGAGAGAAGTTCGGCATTACTGGGATGAAATATCACATCATGGGTGGTCTGTGTATGTAACATGATTTTGATGATGGCAGGGAAATTGATGTGACGAAGTGAATATTCAATGCAAAAAATAAAACTAAATAAGTTATAATCCTTTACAGGTGATAATAGATCGTGGAAGAATGGATAGAAGGAGGTAGAAGACAGTATAACAATACAAATATTGATTGTAAAGAATATCTTTCTAGGAGATAGCAAGAAGATAGGAAGGTATATCTAAAAGAATGGGAATAGATTCAGAGATAAGATATGTGGACATTTTTAGAAAGATCTAATAGGACAACATTAGATAGGAGAAAAATGATGACAGGCAGAGGAGATAAGGATAGACAGATATTAGAGGACGAAGTCAGAAGATTTATGGAGAAATCGAACAGATTGTGGGGAATGCAACGGCAAAATTTGCAGATGGGAAGATAGAATCCAGTGACACTATAGTGACATGTGAGATGATATTGTGTGAGTCCATAATACGAGAGTCGTGGCAAGTATCACCCGGTGGTAAGCGAGTTAAGTTGTACGTGTGGGGTCGAGAAGAGGGAACAGAACCAAAGATGCAGGAACCGATGTGGTGCGGTGGCTGGAAGATAGTAATAATGTCAAGAGGGTATGTCGCTACTGCCGGCGTTGAGTGGAGGGGGGGCATCGCTTTGGCAGCTACTAATTGCAACAGGCGAAGATCGTAAGAGCGACTGTGTGGATGAGCGAGAGTGGTTTGGGGAGACCGATTTAATTAGAGGGAGGCGACACTTGCCGCTGGAGCGAGGACGGAAGGAGAAAATGGTCGGAACGGAGGGAGGTTAGCCTTGAATCGACTAGACCCAAAGGAAGAGTGAGCTGTTTAGCCTTCTCGTATGCCGGGCAGAATAATAGTTAGGCAGAGAAAGGCCAGTTAGATGCGGAGGTGAGTCGGCAGGGATAGAGCAGTACTCAGTTTAGGTTAGAACCTTATTACTTGACGCGAGTGACGAGAGGCACGTACAGGGGGCAAGGTTGCCCGCCAGGTGGGAACGCGGCTATAGGATACCAGGAGTCATTGTCTCGGGAGACGTGAAAGGGCTCATTTAAGCGCCGGAGGGAGAACTGACGCGAATAAGGGGGAATAGAGCGTCGACATGAGAGAGAATTTTGGCTATAATCAGTATTAAAATCTGAAACCTCTGTTCAAGACTTAGATTGCTCTTGCCGTCACACAACAAATTCGAGGGCAGACATGAAAAGAGTAGAGAAGTGAAGATAATGGAGAGTAAGGGAGAGGAAATACAGCAGACGCAACCACAATGTCCCTTGTTTTAAAGGCTGTCAGTAAACACATGGAGTAATTCACCGTGGAACTAACCGAATCAATAGCGATGTCCCATGTAACCGGAATCCCAAGATATAATATAGGATATAAAGTATAATAGTATATAATTAATTAAGATAGAATAGGATATAGAGATAAGCGAGAGATACATACAGGTGATGAGGAAATATGATATATATAAGATAGATGTAACGTATATAGTAATGTATTTAGGAATAGAAGAGTATAGAGATATATATAAGATAGGTAGAACACACATATACCTATAGGATTAGTATATTAATATAAAGATGAATATATAGATATATTTTTATTATGATATAGTATAGAAGTAATTAATATAATAATGATATAATAGATTAATATAATGAGAATAGTGTTAGTAAGGGTAAGTATATACGTACATCTCGCGTGAATATCGTAGAAAATAAAGCGGCGGATATTATAGGGTGCATAATGTCACGCACTCAGCGGACATATAATAAGGGTACTACGTAGAGGTAGTGGGGCCCTCAGTAATATATATGGTGGTAACTATAAGTTAGAAGGTATAATTGAAAGGTATGGAAAACTATAGATATAGTATATTTAAAGGGTAGAGTTAGAAGTATATTCGTTAAGAAAGTAATTGTAAAGGCCTTATTTAACGAAGGAGAATAATATATTATCTCAAAAAGTATTAATATATATATTTAGTTACAGAGTTATTCATTAATAAATTGTTACTAGAAACTATTTATAAAAAATAAGATTATTAAGAAATGTAAGCATTTGTAATAATGAAAACTTATTTTGTTTTTAAAAAGGAAGAAGAGATAACTAACAACACTCCTGAATACATAGTTTTTCGAAGAAAATTATGCAATTGTTTAAAAGCTATTTAAATATTCTCCTTGATTATTAAATTTATAGTAGTACGGATATTAAACAAAGTTTTAAACTGTAACACAAGGAAAAAAAACACAAGAATGTTAAATAAATTTCAGTGATAAAAAATATATTATGTGTAGAAATCCTGTAGTTGAAAATTATTAATATTAAAATATACTGATATTATCAAAAAACTATTTATGATTATTAGCAGATTGTATGATAGATAATAAAAAGATAGAAAGAGAAATTGATATTATTTTAAATATAAATAACGAATATTATCGCTATAGAAGTGAATAGATGATGAGTTAATAATATATTTATGAGATAATAATATTAATATTGAAGTAATATAGATATAAATAATATGAAAATATATATGCCTGTGTTAGAAGATCGAGTGTTTGTGGTGTGGTGATGGTAGTGAGTCAGGCCGAGGGCCGCAGGGTGTGTGTTTTGTGAGATGCTGATCTGAGTAGACTGTGCTGGTCGTGCTGAAGACTGCAGACAGAGAGTGAACCCACCCGCGGCGAGAAACAGCGTACGACACGACCGGAACCAGACGTGGTAGTGATTTCCTCGCGCCGCGCCGGAAAAGGCGCCACAGAGGAAGTAGAGAGCGGAAGACAGGAGAGGGAAAAGGAGGAGATTGGGCGGAAGAGGTGACGGGGGATGAGGTGTGTCAGTGCATGATGATGAGTGAAACAAGTCATTTCTGAAAGATCCTTTTTTAGGGGAGGCAAAAGTGGAGTAGTTCATATGTGTTTTGGGAGTATTGAAAATTAATCTCAACTTCGCTTAACCTGATCATTGTATAGCGACATAACAATATGGTTAGTAACAATAGAGGGGGTAAAAGTAGATGAAAACTCATTATATTTAAATAAATACAATTTATTATTAAATTATTTACCTAAACCAATGAAAAGATCAGACATATGGCTGGTGTTGAACATGACCTTAGGAGCTATTTGCTGATTCATTATATATGGTATTTTCTTAGTTTCAATATTTGAAATGCTATTACTACGTATCTAATTTTCACTATTCGAGTGATGCTGAATTTGCTTTCTGGGATAATTTCATTGGGTATCAAATTTCTTTTCGATATCCAATTACTTTTTAGTCATTTATCTTAACTTTATAGCAAGCACTCTTCATTTTAATTTTCAGAGCATGGTATTATTAATATGTGTATTGAATTATTATTACGTTATTATTATTAAGATGATCATTTAAGTGAGAGAGAATATTGCTGTGTGAGATGATTAATTTGATACCCATTTTATCAAAACGATATCAATAGATAGTGAACAAGAAACAGGAGTACAATGATTAAATGAGACCAGTAAATCACTTGCATAGTGAGGAATGGGAACTAACGACTACTTAATTATACAGTATTGCGCGAGAACGATTTAGGAAGAGAGGAAAGATTACTAACCTAGCACATATCCCTGATAGTCACGGTTAAACTAGTATCTTAAACTCTAATATGACGACATCAATCAAAGCTACTTTACATATAATAAATACGAGATAATATCGATGAGTAGTTAGTAGATATTAATTAGGTAAGGGACGAGATTTAGGTAGAAGGTTATAGTATTAACATAGTTATTGAGGCCTAGATGTATGAATGGTATAGTGTAAGGTCGGATATTATTAATTAAGCAAATGATGATGGGTAAGAATGGAGAGAATAATAATTAAGTAGGTAAGCAAAGTGAATTGCTCGTTATCGGACAAAATACAGCTTGGTTTCGGTTCTTAATGTCAGTAATTCACTCTCTCTCTATGCTGTGGTGGTATACACATCACTTTACGGTGCGCGGGATCTCGCGCTCTATGGCGAGGAACTGAATGGTTTCTGTCATGTACTGCGTCGCAAATTATGTGTCGTAGCAAGACATACTTGTAGGAAAATACTTGTCTTTTCCATGAACGCACAAGAGCTTGCTGGAGATGATTTAGGGAATGTGGAAGTGGATACTGATCTCTAGATTTCGACCCATTATGTCCTAGATATGTTATATGGGATTAACGTTTGAACTGTACACAGATCAATCAAAAGTTTCATCTGAGCAGTTATAGGTTTTTTCTTGTTTGTGCTAGCACATTCTTGATTTACACCGTTTGTGCTTGACGTTATGCCACTTTTGTGAGGAGATTTTAGTCAAATGAGCTCTTTTTACTCTTACTGCTATTATCTTTATTTGAGTTATACATTATTTAGTAAATTTTTTTATAATATATTATTAACAAATTTAGTCTTCAAGGTGGAGAAGAAAACATTTTGTCATACTGTCTGTGGGGGATGGATATTATAATTAATTTATTTAGTCACATTAAGCTGACCTAATTATCAACTCATTTTTAATTCATAAAATTATTTACATTATTTTAATTGGTTCTTTCAATTATTAGTTTCATTTCTATCGATCATAAAAGACTGATTAGTTTTATTATGAAATTTAGTAATCAATGTTACCTATGTTATTATTATTATTTTTACTATTATCTACTATTATTATTATTATATTATTATTATTATTATTATTATATTTATTATGTATTTTTCTTTAAATTTTGAAATAAAAACAATTTATACTTATGGTATATATAATCGTAGGCCCTAGTAAACCCCCTTCCCGGTACATGGAAACCTAAGACCCGGTTGTCAATGTAAACATAATCATTTTGTTTAATAAAAAATTTACCTCTTTAATTTTTCCCAGGTATTAGGCTTCCTGTGGAGGAGAAATTCGCATCTTATCTTCCCTTCCCTCACTAACTCTTGTTCCACCCGTTCATACACAAGAATCACTCAGTCCTTAATGTCTTATCCTTAAATCCCTTGGGTACAAATTTCATATAAATTTTCTGACATTTTACCAATTTACATATAATCTCAAGATTATTATTACTCTACATATATCTTCTATATATTATATATATATATATATATCACTATATATATATCTATATATATATCTATACTATATATACACTACTATATATAAATATATATATTATATATTTATTTATATATTATTATATATATATATATAATATAACTATATATTATATATTATATATATATATAGTAATATATTTATTATATATATAATATATATATATATTATATATATACTATATATATATAATAATAATTATATATAATTCCAATTCACATATCATATATACATATATATATATATATAATATAATATTATATATTATATCTTCAATTACCTTTATTATTATTTGTATTTTTTTTTATACTTATTCGTTATCCCGGGGCGCTCTCGGGGTGTTACCACTACACTTCAAACCTACCTGGCATTCGCGCAATGAAGCGACGAACCGGCGCCAGCGGGCTTAAAGTGGGGGAGATTAAATTGAGTTGGAAACAGGAAGATGGAAGAGAATGTGTCCACAGAACGTGGTGGCGTGTAGGAAAGAAGGAGGCAACAACCTGCACGAACTATCTGTTATGAGTTGCTAAAATACGATCTAAGTCTTTCAATTCGTCATCACTCATGTGCGGACAAACGGACTGTGCAGAGGGCGACACGACCATGCACGCTGTTTATAGGAGGTGCGGACCGGCGGGTTAGGCGGAAAGTTCAGCGCCATTCCGAGGTAACCTGTATAGAAAAAGAGATAAAGCATCACAACACATCGCGGCCGGGCAAGCATTTGGGGTCAGTTGAATAAAGAAACGAGAGTTGATAAAGTCTTTTTGCTTTAGACTACGTCACCACTCCAAAGCCCGGGTGAAACCTGAGCCAGAATAGAAGCAGTACTCATACAAAGGGCGGAGAGGCCTTGTACTAACTGGAGTAACTGTGAAAGAGAAAAAAAAGTCTCGCAGTCTAAACAGAACTCCAGTTTCTTTGAGGCCGCCTCTACGCATACCGTTGTGAGTGAGGTTTCCAAGATATGATTTTTTTGTTATTGTTAAGGCAAACGAAAGTACGTTTAGTGTCAACCGGAGAACGGAGAACCGTCGAAGAGGATAGGAAAAGTTAGAGGTGTCTTAGAGAGGGAGTTTGAGGAAGTTGAGTTTTACTGAATTTTCACAAGGTTGCGACGACTCCCACCCGGAAATTCTATCCCAGGGATCAGCGGATATATAATCGAACGATAAGACGCAGAGGAAATTCTAAGACATAGAAAGGGAAGCAGAAATTGAAATGAGTTTGCAAACGCACAACACCCTCAATCTAATAAGAAAATAAAAAATAAAACATAAAAAAACAAGGCACTTCATGGATACAAAAAATATGAAACAGAAAACAAGGAACGGAATCAGAGAGAAAAAAGAATACAGAATAAAAAGGCAAATAAACAACAATAGAAAAAACAAAATCAAAACGAAAAAAAAAAAATACTAAATAAAGACCACTAAAAACAACAAACAATAATAACATACACAAGCCACCCACACTCCACGATCCAACAATAACACAAAAAAAAAGACAGCACGTACAAACAAAAGATGAGGGGCCGGCGTCCATCGCGCATATGAGTGGACCAATTCAAGCTAGGTCCAGGGTTTAGAACTCACTCTCTGAATAGGACTAGCTGAGCAATTAGACAGAAACCCTGAAGGACACATAACTTCCTCGCCCAGAAAGGGCCGATAGACGTCGCCATCCCAACAGCGATTTGAGACGGACAGCACCACTACGACCTTAAAGTTGCTCCACGAGGGAGAAACCCAAAGGGGTGAGCTGGCCGAGCAGTGACGCGCGGCAATCACCCAGGTCCCAAACGCTTTGCGACTCATGTATACCTGCCCGCCCCCGCGAGCCTCCCTGTGTTCCTAGCGGGCGAAAACATAATGGCTAATAGGATAGCAGCTCATCTCTCACGCAGAGGAACCCTCCGAACCGCCGTGACCACGACGCCGATTCCACACTGCCGCCAGCCCGAGAGCACGCTCAAGCGCACAGGCACTATCCACTATTCTCTACGCACCACAGCTCGTCGCGTTCGCCGTACGCGCCCCTCTATGCGCCACACTTCGTCTGATGCGTTGGAGCCTCAGGGTCGAGTCGGTGCTCATAGGGCGCTTTTCGCAGGATCGCGAGCCGGTCCTTCCTGTTTCCTCTTCCGGCCACCGCGCTCGCCCTCTCGCGCGCCACCATCGCTCCTTGGCTGGTCCGCTCTTCCGACCCACCTCCGCCCCACTCCCGGACAAGCCCCTGCCGTTAGTATTGCAAGGACTACCTCCGCCCACCGAACCATACTAGCTCTCTGGACCACTCGACGCGCGCCTCGCCGGGATGGCGCCTCCGCCTCGCCGCTCGAACGTCCCACGTATGTACACGCGGGCGCGGTCTCCATCCGGTAAACTCGGGGAGGAGATAGGACCATGAGATATATAGATTAATATATTATAAGTTATTATATAATTTAGAGAGAGAGTAATAGTTAATATATATAGATATAATATATATTATATATTACTATTAGGTATATATTAATATATATATAAGATTAGTAATATATATATATCACTCTGTAGTCACCTATTCAAATTTTGAAATGAACTTTAATAAATATATTATTTTATTTTAATTTGTCTTAAAAATGTTTTTATAATATAAATAGTTAAAAATAATAAATAAAGTAATAAAAATTATAATTTTAAGAAATTATTAAATGAACGCCAGTAGTGGAAGACTTTACGAAATAAACATTAACACTAATTACAGTCACTAATTAATTGAAGAAGACTGGCAATAATTGTAGAAATAATAAAAATTCATCTAATAACATGGACCAATTGGGACAATTTGGACATTTTTGTCCGAAGAATCGAAGTTTTAAGCAAGGTTTGTTTGAAGAGTCCCAAAGGTGTTGAGCAGTGATTAGTTAGAAACAAGGACTGATCTTTCTGCTGAATTAGTGAATAAGTGGGATCAAGTCCTATTGAAAGTTGTAACCGACTTACCAGTACGTATCCCAGACAAACAACCATCAAAGGAACTGTTACTGAAGGATGGAAGAGATCTAGTCAAAGCATAAAACAAAACGGTCGGGAGACAAGGTAAAGCAAGATATTTTTTTTGAGATGTTCAAAGAAACTTTCTTGTTAACCAGGGCTGCGGAGTCGTAAAATCAATTTTTCGATCCGACTCCTTTAAATTCAAATTTGGCATTTTCCCACTTTGGTCTCCGCGCTGTCACATTCCAACTTCAACAAGTAAATTATTTCTATTCTGTATCTTCGATCCGATCCGACTGATCCCACTTAATACCATAAAGTTCGGACTCACTCCGACTCCCGATCAAGCAGTCCTTCAAATTTCGACTCTGATTACTTAGTTGCTCTCACAGTTCCAATATAAAACATCTTTTTGTTTCAAACTAATTTTTTTTTTCGCTTGCTTTTTTGAGAATTAAGAATATACTCCACTTTTTCTATCAATGATATCCTTAATTCTCTGCTAGATGCTATATAGACCGGTAATACGTAAGACTGAGGTGCGCCAGATATCCCGCATATGGTCACATAATTTTTCTCCTCTACCCGCTTTTCATTTGAATCCGCAGATGCGATAACAGGGTAAGGAATAGGGGTATCACCAAATTTGTTAATCGAATTATCACGACTACAAACAAACTACCACACCTTCTAACCAGATTTTTTTTAAGCTCGTCAGAATATAGTTGGTACATGCTTAAATGATAACAGAATAAATTGAAGCTGGTTCTCTTATGCATTCGACAAACCAAAGTTGTGAAGGCTGGCAGGTTGGCATAAAACGATTTAGGTAATTGTACTTATCTTCTTAAACCCGTTTGAAGAGCGCAACTAAGACAATTCCAATATCTTGTTTGCAGAGAGATTACTCTAGTTGAATGATAAGCTGTTTTGCAAATGCCTGCCTATTAAAGTAACGGAACTCTATGTACAAAATGGTGACAACAAATGTTGGAAGATGATTAATAGGATTTCATATGCTGCAAATAACGAATTACAGGCATCTGATAGTATTTTCTGGAGATCCTAAGAAATACGAAACGATTTCCTTGAACCCACGTAGAACAAAGATAATTAAAAATTTTTTTAGTATGACTTAAGTGAGAAATGTGCTAAAGCCAGAACATATTACACCTCATCCAGAATGAAAAAGAATGGAAAGACAACCACATTTCTCTATCTGTTAGTAGGCATGACGAACTTAATCTTGCAGAAATCCATGGCACGTTCATTGTATGGAACTTTTAGCAGCGGAAAATACAGTCGGTCTGGTTGGCCGTTACCGGACTACTGGTCGCGACGCGCTGCCAGCCCACTCTTTCCGCATTCCAGTCCTTGGCTTGCTGGCGTAATCCAGCAACGTTTAATCTCCGCCTTCTTGACCGCACCCAGGCAGGACATCTTCGCCGCCTTCCATCAGTGTCTGGGCGCGCTCTTTTCTCGCGCTTGCGCGTTCCGCCGCAGCGCCAGCCCACTCTCCGCTTTTCGGGCTCCGTGCCGCTTTAGTTTTTTTTCACACTATCACGCTTATTCTTCAGTCTTTCCTGTTTTTTTCACCTGGTTCGCTGGGGACAGAAGATTGGTGGGGTGCAAACGAGTTGGGTCCATATCTCAAATATTCTGTCCAGATATATATATACTTCTATTTAGTAATACTATAAAATATATATAATATCTATATTATATATATTAATATATATTATAATATACCTTTATCATTGATAATAGATTTATATCTCTAGCTTAGAAATGGATATTGATGATTAATATATAATTATATAAGAAACATTAGATATATAACTTATATATATATATATATATTCAAGTATATATTATATATTTATATATATATATATATTAATATATATAGTATATAGATAGTATATATGAATAATATATTTCATAGATTATAATTTACTAAATAATATTAACTTATATTATATATATATTAATGTATATAATTACTTATATTTTATATAATATATATATATCTATCTCAATTATTATATATATTATATAGTGATATATTAATGATATTAACCGGGGCATTTATAATGTTGAAGTTAAGTTTCGTTAAGTTACGAGAGCTTAGTTAAGTTTGGTTAGGTTATTAAGTTAGGTTAGTAGGTTAGGTAGGTTCGATAGGTCTAGTTTACCCCAATTAAATGTATTTACTAAAATATTAAGAGATAACCAATACATTAATTTTCGTTTTCCTACCCTGGAGTCTCAACGCCTTATAAATACCACTAATTACTATATGTATATATATAATATCACTTAATTTTATATTATTTATTTTACTATTAGATATATAAGATGAATTTATTGATTATTAGTGATATATAGTATTATATATGATATGTAATATAGGTTGAGCGTAAATTATAATCTTTATACTATATAATTTTAGTTTCTTTATATCTATTATATATAATAATATTTTTTATTTACTTATATACTACTATTTATAAGATATACTTACTATACTATAATATATATTTGTTGTTATTGTACGGTCTATTATATATATATTTATGTATATATAGTATTTTATATTAACCTATTATGCCCTTTTGCTCCAAGAGTTTAACTATAACTAATTAATAATTTGTATTATATATATATATAATCATACATATAACTATATATACTATATATATAAAATATAGACTATATCATTATATATTATGATGAGAATATACTAATCATATATAATAGTATCTATAAAATTAAACTTTAAGTATTATATATATATATATAAAATTACTTAATAACATACATTCTTGTACTATATTATTAGCTATGAGTGATATAATAGGTAAACTTAGTGCACCCACAGTATATTGCATAGTATACTATATTATATGTAAGTATTTATATATTATATACTATATATTTATATTATATAATATTACAAATTATTATTAGATATAATTATTATTTATATATAATTTCTATATAATACAGTATAAATCTAATTTATACCTATAATAATATACTTATATAATATATATATTAAATATAGTATATATATATATAATATATGATATTATAATATACTATATATATATATCTTTTATAATATATACTATTATATATATTATAAATACACTCTCATTTATATATATATTATATATATTTTATACAGATTATACATATAATTTATAGTAATGACTAGAATATGTTCAATAGTGTGAGTGATTTATTATAACATATATTCAATTTCGTATAGATACTATTATATAACATTATTTATATATTATCATAAAACTCCCAGGAGGAGCACTTTTCCAGCCTGTGACAGTGAGTATCTCAACTATTCTGCCGTAAACGATACTCTTAAGCTCTACCTATGTAGCATTCTTTTAGAAAAATCCATTTCTCTTTTCGCAATTGTTTCCGATAGGCCCAGTCCTCTGGTTTAAACTCTCAAGGTAGGGTTTCCGCTTATATTCAGTTAGAACCACGCACTTTTGTACATTACGCTTCAAAACTCGTTCACCCACCATGAGGTTCCAAAAGAGGTCTTCGCCTTCCTAGGCCTATGAAGGATTCTCCACTTAGTCCAAGAGGTCACACAACGGTAAAACCAGGGATTTGCTGTCTGCTCGCCCATTTAAACCCATCGGAATAATCTTGCACTTTTTCTGAAGCGTAGCGACGTTCCAGCCTATTTTATATAATACTTATTATATATATATTATATATTTATCTATCATCTAATATATTATATAATATTAATATTATATATATATATTCTATATTATTATATATTGTAATATATTTATATTATAATTAATATGTATCTTATATTTGTGGAGTACTTTGTGGCTAAAGACTTAAATTCCCATTCCTCAATCCGCAGTAGAGTGAATTTTAATATCCGCATCACGGATAGAAAATCCACCATCCTCGTCTACATTATAGTAAACGACGATGACTATATGTATTTACACCGGCGCGCGCACTATTCTTACATACAAACAATTATTTGCGTTTGTGAAATACAAATATTATCATTTGAATAATGGCAATGTAAAGCCATCTATCCCCATATCAATACAGTGGGTGCTAGGGTCACATTAAAAATTAACAAGTTTTAAAATCTTTCATGTGTCAAATAATAATAATGATAAATATTAAGAATATATATATATTAATTTAATATATAATTAATTATATTATACTAACTAATAATCAATAATAAATAATAATAACATAACAAATAATCAATAATAATAATTATAATAATAATAATAATTCAATATTTAATAATCGTAATAATTATACTAATAGTCTACCCACATAATGATTATAATCATACGTTCGCTACCCGCTATACATTAGCGATGCCTTACGCTAGGCACTCTTACGCTACCGAAATTCTCTATTTGTGTACTACATATCGTGCTAACACTTAGCTTCCAGCTCCGGCTCCGCCTCCGTCCGGATTCCGCTACCGTGGTTATCACCTCTGTTAACTACGTTCTCTTATTTGTTAGGCCTGGGCCCTCTTTCTCACCCACAGGCCGGCACTCCCCTGCCATTCCGCGTTTATTTTAGCGTATCTCTTATCTCATCCCGTACCACGGTCATCTGTGAGATTTTCATTTGCGTCGACCATGCTCGATCTCTCACTATACTTTGTCGGTCTCGAGGAGCGCACCTGTTTAACTTCATCTTCTTCATCACCTTTTATACTCATCTGTCGAGTTTTCTGTTTCCTATCCTTGCAGTTGTCCTATCTCTATCCACTGTTCTCTTTCTTTCTTCCTCTCTCCGTCCTGTTCCCACGTGCTCCGTTCTTTCGTTCGCTGCTTCTGCTTGTCGTTACTCCGGGGCTCTTCTTTTTTTTTTTTTTTTTTTTTTTTTTTTTTTTGTGTGTGTGTTCCTCTCTCTCTTTCTCTCTTCCATCTGCCCTCTTTGCATTTCGCGTTTTTCACATTGCGCCCGTATCATATTATTACTTTCTTTCATTCTCTTATTTTTCTTATTTATTCCTTATATTACTCTTTCATTTTTATCTTCCTCTACTTTTTCTTTTCCTCTTATTCTTTCTTTTTGTCCTCTGTTCCTTTCGTCCCAGCCGGGTCTCCCATGAGTAGCGGGCCATGTTTCTTCCCCTTTCCCTTCATATTTATTTCTTTACACATATTTATTTTCTTCATTATCACATTACTCTTTCTTTCATCACATTTTCTGCATACTTCATTTTTTACTCTTTTTATCTCCCTTCTTACTCTACTCAGAACAGATTTTTCTTTATTTCTTCTATTTTTTTATTATAATTTTTAACCCGCTTATCTTTGTTGATTATATCTAACAAAGATAGTGTGGCTTTAATGTTATTTTTTCAACCAAGTACTACACTGAATCAGAAGACATTACAGCGGCTTCATAATGTTAAACAGGACTGAAACTTTTTTTCTAAATCGTTTAATAGCTAGTTATTGGGAAGAATAAAATGGAGTGAATGTAAAATCATCAGTTATTTAATGGAGAGACCATTACATTAATACGATATTAAGATTTTTGTGAATGTATTAATTATTATATTTGTCAAAAGATATCCTTCTGAGAATAATTCTAAATATTTAATATCTTAAAGGCTTATTATATATTGATAAGTTTTTACCGACATAAATTGTGAATTTTTGTTTTTTTAGGTAGATATTTCTCAGCACCCCCCAATCGTCCTCCCGTCGTTAATCTCTCCCCAGCCCGTCTTTTCTTCTTTTTTATTAACTGATCTTCTATTCCAGATGTATACTATATATACTTTTTATACTACTATTATAACTATTACTATCCATAGATCTGGGTAGTGTTGGCAAATAGTTAGGGTTTACCGTGTATATCAGCGTTTATATTAGTATGTCTATTATATGCTACTATTATACTACTCTTTTAGTTTATTATATATATATTTACCTCATACTAACTTTATTATATATAG
>JABUQX010135743.1:12500-17500 GCA_015478945.1 Trachelipus rathkii
ATATTATTAATATATAATATATATATATATTATATATATATATATATTATAATATATATATATTATATATATATATATATATATACTATATTAATATATATATATATATTATTATAATTATATTATATATATTATATATATTTATATATATAATATATTATATATATATATTATATATATATATACTATATATATTATAGTATATATATATATATATATATATATATATATATATATATAATATATATTATATATATATATATATATAATATATATTTATATATATATATATATATATATATATATTGGGTAATAATATGTACTTTAGAATGTAGTGACGAAACAAACATGAAATCATTGTTAAAACTCATCTGATATGCTATTGCATTGTCTGCTACAATATGATTATTTTGAAATATTTTGAAATCGAGACTTTATTAATCAAGAGAAAAATTGAGCCAATATTACAATGAAAATCTAACCATCTGTATATAAAATATTAACTTAAACAAAGAAAAGACATTTGAAGGGTTTTATTTTCACTACTTTATATATATATCTATTATATATTACCATAGAATAAATGTATTATATTATATATATATATATATATATATATATATATTATTATTATAACTATATATATATTATAATAATATATATATATTATATATATATTGTACCGTACTCGTTACATTGTATAAAATTTATAAAGGATATATGTAAGTGCTACCAAGATTTCTGGTACACAGTTGGAAGAAAACCTTGTAGAAGTCCTGTTGTAAAAGCCGAAATAATTGGTGCCTTCTTTCTTGTTGTATATTATCAAGGTCACCGAGGTGACTCTTGTCACCCTTGGAGTGCCTATGGGAATTCAGTTAGTTAGAAAATGTAGATCAGAGAGCCAACATCTGACGCTCTCTCGGTCATAAAATTGATATTGTAATGGTAATTAAATTGAAAGTATTTTAAAAGCAATTAAATTTTGAACTGTGAAATATCTTAATGTGTGTTCATGTAAAATAGTCATTAGACATAATTAATAAAGAAATAAATAAAGGAACGTTTTACTATTCCGAAACTATTTTATTATTAGCTATATCAAAGTGATCTCTCAAATAGGGCCAATTAATCATTATAGAGATCTGTCTTTGTACATAGTTTTGGTGGACCCCAGTACAGTGACAAAAACCCCCCTTTCTGATCTAGGGGGGCGCATAACAAGAAAAAAAAAGTGGTGATTGTCAAAGTGAAAAGTGCCAATAAACAAATATAGTGCTAAGTGAAGTGACTCATATACTGAAAAAAAAAAACAATTAAATAAGTCTTAGTGCGTTGGTACAAGAGCTCTCATAAACTTTATTACATAACGATTAGCGTGAAGAATCCCGTTATTTTAAAAGTCGCTAGTCTTGTGAAAAAGAGCTCCATTTTCAAATAATATCACCGGCAAAAAAAAAAAAAAAAAAAAAAAAAAAAAAGAAACGGGCAGAAGGGACTTTAAGATGCCCAGCCATAAAAAAAGATCTCCCCGGTTTAAGACCGGGAGGGGTAGGGGAAAGTCAAGTAATACACCAAAAGCATCTGCAAAAACTTCGAACGTCTCCCCCTCTTCCCCCAAATCTCCAATTCGAAGAGAAGAAAATTCAAATTCGAACTCCGATGGGGAAGGAAGTCAGGACCTACATACCCCGCTACGAGCAAGATCTGTTACCCCCACAGTCTCCCCCTCGTTGGGGGGGACTCCAAAGACCAGTCTGCCGATTGGCGCCATTCCAAAGTTAGATTTGCGTAATATGATGACTTGGTTACACACTACGATTACCGTTTTCAAACTTAATGGAGTGGATGATCCAAGAGAACGCGTAAGAATATTGGCTTCCGTCCTTCCCCATGATATTGTAGCAACCATCAAATTTCCATTGGGGGGAGATTGCTTTCAAAAGTTAATTGCCTCGATCGAGGAAGCTTACGCCCCAAATTTGAGAAGTCAAATCAGTGAGATTTTCAAAAAAGGAAGAAAAAAAGAAGAACTCCCTTCAGTTTATTTGGCAAGAGTCCGTGATGTTATGGGAAGAATAGGATTTGATCTGCTTGCGGAAAACAGTGCTCCGTTTGTTCATGAGTTGTTTATTAATGAGCTTCCATCTCGCATACAAAAAAGTTTAATGACTCTGGCAGACGATAGCAGTCTTAAAAAAATTACAAAAGTAGCAGATAACTTATATAAGAACTTTTATAGGAACGACTACGAAACCCCCCACGATAGAAGAGGGAGAGAATATTGGGGGGCTGTGAATCATCTTCAAGGAGAACAGTTCCCAACACACGAGAGAGGATCATATGGAGAGAGTCGAAATACAAACAACAACAACGATTCTCAAGTTTCAGAAGAGGCTAAAGTAAACAAAGAGTTCTTTCGAGAGATGAAAGGGCTTCTCAAGTCTCTCACCAAAGTCGCTGGACAGCTGAGTGAGGCCGCGGCCAAACCGACTCGTACAGAAGAACAACCATCATTTCAAAATAGAAGAAATGCTCCGAGAGAACGTAAACAAGGCAACACTGTGAATGCTGAGTTACTCGGCGAGTTATGTAAACCACACTCCAGATTTCTCCATAGAAGTTACACATGTCATTCGGAATTTTGTCCTATGTATTCTTTGGTATTCCCGCCAAATGGAGAAAGTCAGCAAGTCCATGAGTCACATCCCCAAAGAAGGCAGGGAAACGCATCAGATCCCCCCTCGAACAGGAGTTAGGGGGGAGGTGAATATTTTAAATGAAAATGGTCGTATTTTTAATTATGGGGATTCTGCTATAGTAAATAATTTGCATGCATCTAATAGTAGGTTTAATAATAATATTAATATGAATAATAATAGGTATGTTTGGTATTCTAATGGGTATAATAATAATAATAGGGAGGTAGCTTTGAGTAATTTTAAGAGTAACGGGCAAAGCGCTCTATGGCATGTACAAGGAGGTTATCCTCCTTACAACGAGGCTCTGAGTATCCCGAATATTGATGAGAGTATCGATGTAACCCATACGATACCCACGTTGGCCTCTACCGACGCACAAGATATGTTAACGACGGATGCTCCCACAGGAGAAAGTCCGGTCATAAATAATTTGTCTGTATTAAATAATGTAAGAAATTATAAACTTTATACTATTATGGATAAAATATCAAAAAGAGTCTTTATTTTAGATAGTGGTAGTGAGATCAATTTACTCCCTATGGATGGAGATAATAATATATCGATTATTGGTCAAATTAAAGCAGCCAATGATACCGTAATTGACGTATACTCACGCGAAATTGTTACAATTGATTTTGGTTTAAAGAGAACTTATGATGTAGAATTTTTAACAACTAAATTGCCAATTTGCATATTAGGAATGCCGTTTTTAAAAAAATTTTCGTTTAATATTAATTTTGAAACAGATATGTTAACTGATACTCAGAGCAAGGAATGTATAAATTTGTGTGATAAAACAATTTGTAGAGATAAGGCTTTTATTCATACTCTCTCTCAATTCTCTTCTTCTGTAGCTTCTAATGAACTTTTTAGTGATATACCTATAGTTAATAATCTGGTATTTGAATTTAAACATTTATTTATAAATGCATATTTACCGGAAAATTTTAAGGTTCGGGAAGAGCAGCTTAAAGCTTGGGATGGTTTGTTCAAAGAATTTGGGGGAGGGGGGAACGCTGAGTCGAAACTTAAGAATAGAAATGGGGGGGGGATACTTGTGCTTTACGTGGGGGAGAGGAGACGAGCATTCCAACTGCTATCTTGAAGGAATTAGCGTCACTTTTTCCTTATAAAACTAATATAAGCGGAGTTCCAATAAAACTTAAACCTCGTCGTATTCCTCACAAATTATTCGAACAAACAAAGAGGGAGCTATTAAATTTAGTAAAAGCGAAAGTTTTAAAGAGGGCACCATCTCAATGGAGTTTTCCTATCAGCGTTTTAGAAAAAAATGGGGGAGGGGTTCGAATCGTGTGTGATTTTAGGAAACTTAATTCCGTGGCGAAAAATGATGTATTTGCTATGCCGAATATAAATGATATATTTAGTGGGCTTCATGGGACAAAGGTATTAAGTAAGCTTGACGTCACGAACGCGTACTATTTACTGCCTTTGGCAGAAGCCGATCAACATTATTTTACTATAAGTACAATGATCGGAAATTTTTCTTTTAGACAATTACCGATGGGATTTAAAAATTCGAGTTCATGTTTTATGAGATTACGATATTACTTCAAGGCATTCCCGGTGTACACGTGTATTTAGACGATATTTTGATAGGGACCAAAGATTTATCAGACCACGTGTTGGTACTTAAACAAGTATTTGAGAGATTAAATTATTTTAAAATTTGTTTAAATA
This sequence comes from Trachelipus rathkii, assembly GCA_015478945.1. Lineage (NCBI taxonomy): Eukaryota > Metazoa > Arthropoda > Malacostraca > Isopoda > Trachelipodidae > Trachelipus > Trachelipus rathkii. Next base: position 16,904 of record JABUQX010135743.1, read on the forward strand.
AAAAAAAAATGCGAATTTGGGGTAAAGAGGTTAAGTTATTTGGGTTTTGACTTGACGGAAGAAGGGCTTGCGCCCTTATCTGAAAAAGTGAAGGAAATAATTGATGCTCCTCGCCCTTCAACCATAAAAGAAGTGCGTTCATTTATTGGCCGAATTTCATTTTACCGCCAAAATATACCGTGTTTTACAAATTTGACGTTGCCTTTGTATAATTTTTTAAAGGGAAAAAATAGCTCTAATAAAAAAATCACGTGGTCTCCCGAGGCCGAGAAGTCTTTTGTAGATATAAAACAAGCGATTAGTCACGCCTCACGACTCAGGTTTCCAGCAGTCGATGCGCCTCTCAAAGTGTACATTTATGCAAATCATAAAGCTTTTAATACGGTAATTATGTCTGACGATGACGATGGTACTCCTTTTGCTTTCTATAGTGGGTCTTTTAATACAACCGAAAAAAGATATTTGCCAGTAAATAAGCTTTTATTGGGGTTAACGAAATTATTCAAGAAATATGGGGCAATTTTGGCGGGAAAGCCTGTACGCATCTGTACGTGCTCTCGTGCGTTTGTATATAAGATAAATCATGCTAATGATGTA
>JABUQX010135744.1:0-2500 GCA_015478945.1 Trachelipus rathkii
TCGTGTAGATCTATAATGGGTTTCAATAAAAAGTTTTTGAGATAGAGGAAATTTACAGTTATGAGTCACATAAATGGCTATCCATAAAGTGTAGATAGAGTTGCAGGTTTATCTCGTTTACCTATAAGATGTACCATAAGGGTTTACATTAAAAGTTTGAGAGGAAGTTCTCATACGTGAGTTCTCAAAAGTATGTATCACATAAAGTTAGTAGGAGGTAAGTTCGTTATGAAGTTACTAACTACAGGTCCATATAAAGTTTATGAGAGGTCTAAGTTAGTGAGTCACTCAAATAAGTGATTACAATATAAAAGAGATTGACATTGATTGGGACTAGTTTATGCGTATATCTGTACTTTACTTGTGGATTTCATAAAGTTATATATAGTAGAGTAAAGTTACAGTTAGTGAAGGTCTCATAGATTCCATAAGCTTAAGCAATCATCATGTAAAGTTGGTACTACCATTACGATGTCTAGCTTAAACAATCTTATTTTAATGAAATTGTTGAGATGATATGCAGACTTAGATCAATAGATGCATGCGCCGTTCTTAATTGTTAATAAAGATTTTGCATCATTTTAATATCTTCACTTCACAAATTTATAATACTGCTAACTTAAAACTTGGATTTATATTTATCCCTACTTACATTGAAAAGGTCGTTACTACAAAATAAACATCTATTATTGCAATTCACGTATAATTTGCTACTTCTCATAACAACATAAACAAATAACGAGATAAATGATACCCCTATCGAACTGCTTTCATTTAATTAATGTGTTCATTTTAGCTATACTCACATAATAATATGGAGGCAAGTTATATTCACTTGATGTCTTATCCGCAAACAAGAAGCTAATTCACAATCTAGTATAATGCTTATATTTGTCTTTATACCCTGTTCAAATTTGACAATAAATACAAATTTATTTGATATTATATAATAAAGGAAATATATTTGATTATTTTTATTTATTAATATCTCAGTAATGTATATATATATATTAATTATATTATATATATTATATAGATATTAATATTATATATTAAATATAATTATATATATATTATATTAATTATATACTTAATATATATTTATTATATATTATATATGATATATATATATTATCCTAATAATTATATATATATATATAATATTCATATATATATATAAATTATGTATATATATCATTATATCGATCTTATATATATTAAATTAATAATCTTTTAATATTATATATATATATTATATATATATAATTATTATATATATATTAGTTTATATTATATTAATATATTTATATAATATAATATATATATAATATAATTATATATATATATATATATATATATATATATATAATATAATTATATATATTATATATAGTTATATTATATATTATAATTTAATATTTATTTAATATATAACTATTATATATATATTTATATATATTATATCTTATATATTCTCTATTAATTATATATATATATATATAATTATATATTATATATATTAATATTATATATATATATTATATATATATATATTTATAATATATATATAATTATATTATGGTTAGGCCTAGATAAAGGTAATTATATAGATTAATTTATTTTATGACATTATATATTTTTTTATAGGGTAAAAGAAATAAAGTTCCTTATTTTTTATTATTTTTTTATTATTATTTAAGCTAATAATTAAATAATATAATATATAATATATTATTATTAATATATTATTATTAATATTAATTTATATAATTAATATTATTAATATATATATATAATATATATATATATATATATATATATATATATATATATATATATATTTCGAATATAATTAGTATATATATATATTATTATAGTATAAATATAGATAGATATTTAATAATATATTAATATTATTAATATATTATTATATTATATATATTATGATATTATATATTAATATAAATTATATATAAATTTGATTATATAGGCGCGCTAGAAACGTATTCATATAGAGTAATATATTATTTAATATGATATATTTAGGTATAAGATAGAAGTTGTCTTTTAAGCATATATATATAGTATATAACTCATATAACCATGGTTTTTCGTCCTTATGTTGTTGTATTGATTTTAGCTGTGATCTAATAGGTTGGGTGCATTATAAATATATTTATTATTATACTTCTCTCATGCACCAAACCGTATCTATATTTACCTTAAATAAAGTGAATATTAGAGACTATTATATATATATATATATATATATAAATATAGAGTGTATGAATGTGTGAGTGACTGTTAAGGGGGGATTAATAGATCAGAATTCTTATCCTCCCCCAAATTTTATGAACTTCAAATATCTACATGCAAGTCTTAAAACTGTCAAATAAACTAATTTGAAACTGCAATCAAATTAAGGAAAAGTTTTCAAAAGTCCTTATAAATATTATTATTTTTTTTTATCTTGTGTATTTTATAATAAAGATTAATCAAA
>JABUQX010135744.1:7500-14223 GCA_015478945.1 Trachelipus rathkii
TTTGCAAATATTCGTTTTTTTTTCAGTCCACTTAAATTCGTCAGTCTGTACGGCCAAATCTAGTATACAGGCGGAGAGCGCAGAGAAATCCTCACAACGGACCTGAGTATCCAGTTTACTTTGGGCAACTAAATAAAATTTCTTAGCGTTGAGGTGTCGGATCCACACGCTTGTATTCCTACTGGAACTGTTGAAGTGGTCTTTTCTTTCTTTTCTTCTTCTTTTATCAATATATATATATATATATATATATGTATATATATATATATATAATATATATATATATATATATATATATATATATATTATATATAATATATATATATATATATATATATATATATATATATATATATATCTATATATATATATATATATATATTTATAATAACATAATATATATAGCATAAAATAACAGCAACACTATATATATATACGTATCTTTATATATATATAATATATATATATATATATATATATATAATTTATATATATATATATATATATGTATTAAATGAAGGAAAATTTAGCAATATTACAGTATCGTAATCATGAAGCTGAAATAATAGAACAATTATTTCTGATATAATAATAATAATAATAAATAATAATAATAATAATAATAATAATAATAATAATAATAATAATAATAATAATAATAATAATAATAATAATAATAATAATAATAATAATAATAATAATAATAATAATAATAATAATAATAATAATTTAATAATAATAATAATAATAATAATAATAATAATAATAATAATAATAATAATAATAATAATAATAATAATAATAATAATAATAATAATAATAATATATGGAATTATTTGCCAAAAAAAGCAAAATCTTAATCTAATAAAAGCTTTATCAGAAATGAACGCATATGGATATATCTTGCAATGCAAAGAAGAGTTAAAACAAACCCTGCCCCCTCCAAAAAAAATAAATAAATAAAAATAATAAAAAACAATTTTATTTATTAAGCTAAGCTGTCATCACTGATTTTACGTAAATTTATCTAAAGCTGCGATGCTTTTTGGTAAATCTTAACTGCTGGAACTTTCGGAGAATGAGATTGAATGAAATTAGCATAAAATAAATATATTATAACAACAACTGCGAAATTCTTCTCATTTTTCCATCGTGTTCTCTTAGGGAGAGATAAACAATAACACGCTCTCTCTCTCTCTCTCTCTCTCTCTCTCTCTCTCTCTCTCTCTCTCTCTCTCTCTCTCTCTCTCTCTCTCTCTCTCTCTCTCTCTCTCTCTCTTACTCTCCATATCAGCTTTGCAAATGAATCCCAGCGGCGTTTTTTGAGGATAGGGTCTCAATCCTATTCTGCTTTTGCTGAGTGTATTTATGTATAGTTATTATTAGTTAGCTGAATAGCGCTGAAAAATAATTTTTATTTCTTATATAGGGCCTTCGTCGTTGCTGCTGAATAATATCTGTTAACTATATTCCGTAATCTGATGAGAGAGCAACAAGCCTCCACTATTTGTTCAGAATCATTAAAATAATTTTGGCCAAATATTTGTTTACATTTCAGTGATTTATCCTTTTGATGTTGAAAAGAATCTTTTTTTTTTATATATATATTTTGGATTCGTTAGGAAGTAAAGATAACTATCCCCCCCATAAGGGGGTTCTTTGCACCACTCCCTCAAATTTAAAAGTAGAAGGGATATTTTTCGAGTTGGGAGGTAGGAGGAAGAGAAAGGGAGGGAAACTGTTCGAATAGGCAATTTTGATACAGAGCTCGGAAAATTTTTTTTCGAAATAAGCTTCCTCCTTCTACCCCCTTTACATCAGCTCTTCAAATCTAAAAGTAAAAAGCGGTATGGGGGGTCGAGCTAGGAGATACGGGGGGGGGGGAAGAAGACCGAAATGGAGAGAGAGGGGGGGTGGGGGAACTTTCGTGAAAGGCAATTGTGATGCCGAAATCTTTGGGAATAAATTTTTGAGAAAATATAAACGGTTTTAATAGACAAATTATATATTTTACTTTTACCGAGTGAATTTATTTTCTTTTTTTTTATTATTCCAATTTACATTTATATTTTCCTTTTGTCTTTCTTTTTTTTTTTCAAATCGCCATTTGCATAATCTCATTTACAGGATTTATTAATTTCGCTATTCTTTTTTTTTTAATATTATTTTTAATTCTCTTCAAAATATTAGTCTTAGCGATTGACTTAACCACACACAAACATAGATGGATGTTGGATTTTCCGTCGTAGTGTGGTATATATATATATATATATATATATATATATATATAGATATTCAGGGATATTCAACCATATATATATATATATATATATATATATATATATATATATATATATATATATATATATATATATATATATATATATATATATATAAAAATATATATAAGAAAATATATATATATATATATATATATATATATATATATATATATAATATATATATATATATATATATATATATATATATATATATATATATATATATATATATATATATATATATATATATATATATATATATATATATATATATATAAATATATATATATTTATTTATATATATATATATATATATATATATATATATATATATATATATAAATAATAATATATATATATATATATATATATATATAAGGCCGTAGACAGGGTTCAGGGGTTCAACCCCCCGAAATTATTTAAGCGATCAAAATTTTTCGAGCCCTTGAATCTCTTAAATTTAATTTTTAATAATGATAAAAATAATAATTAATCAAATCAAATTAATGATACATATTAAAAGAAATAAGGAATCAGATTTTTACAGGGGGTTCAACCCTCCTCCCGAAATTATTTAAGCGATCAAAATTTTTTTGATGATTTTAGTCTCTTAATTTTAATTTTTAATAAAATTAAGAATAATAATTAATTAATAAAAGAAAATTAAGGGTATATATTAATTGACATAAGGAATCATATATTTGTGGTCCGTTAAGATTTGTTATTTTAAATGACTGTTGGAACTTGGAAGCATTAAAGGAGAATCTCTAACGGTGGTAATACTACGAACGCTGAGATAAATAGTGACTTTCTGATTGGACAACGATAAGATGGTGCAGAGGCAATGAAGAAAAGTTTTAGAGGTGTTTAAGCTGCCGAAAATAACCAGCGTCGTTATATGATTGTTGCTTTTCACATCCATGTGGAGTAAATCACATTAGAAACTTCGTGGCACAAAAAATGCAACTATAGATACTATTTTAGATTTCTAAGGTGTACTACTATTTTAATAGGAAAAAATAGGAATGATTTTCCCAGACACAAAACAAAATCACACGAATAGGCGAAACAAGGTTGGTGGAAAGTTACGATGGATTTGTTACGATCTAGAGAAATTTTAAAGAATTTGTTGAAGTTTTAGAGGAGTCTGAATGAATCAATATACTAAAACTTCTTTAAAAAAAAAGCAAATCTTTTGAAATCTGTAATCAAAATCCAAATTTGCTATTAGTTTTTTTATGACTTAAAGTTTATACTCCTTCAATTTTCCACTCTCAATAATTAGCGACATAAACTGCTCTTAATCATATTCAAAATATGATGTTTGTTTTGAAAGATTTTCAAGCAAACATCGATTGAACATTTTCAAACATTTTGAAAGCTGCGACAGAACTGCTTTCTGTTAATGAAAAAATGAGAATGCCTCATGTGAGAATCAATGTAAAATGAAATGACGTAAGGCAATTACAATTTCTTTTCTTGATGATTTTTCAAACCATTTAGAGAACAAGTTCGTGAGCCATAGATCCATACTAGGGTAAGCGCACCACGCACCGCACTGCACCGCACCGCACCACACCGCACCGCACCACACCGCACCGCACCACACCGCACCGTACCTCTGTATTTTAAAAATTACACCGCACCGGTTCACTGGATTTATGTAGCGCACCGCACCGCACCCCACCAAAATGAGCGCACCACGCACCGCACCGCACCGCACCTGGCGCGTCGGCCAACCCTAATGCATACTTACTAATCTTTGTATTGTAACTCATTCCATCGAAATCTATTAAAAAATTTACAAATTTTATAAATAAATTTGATCTGTAAAATCACATTTGGATGGTTAAGGATTTTAACTCAAAAAGGTGCGCCAAAAAAAGATAGTTCTCTATTCTGGAAGAGCTCAAAACATACTCAAAAGATGCTCTCCAAAAAAAGATAATTTATCTACTCTGGAAACAAAACATACTCAAAAGGTGCGCCAAAAAAAGATATTTCTCTACTCTGGAAAGGCTCAAAACATACTCAAAAGGTGCGCCAAAAAAAGATATTTCTCTACTCTGGAAAGGCTCAAAACATACTTTTCAATTCTACAAGAGAAGAAAGCCTGCAGAAATGGCTTTAATGAGTGTTCATCACAGCTACGCAATATAAACGGAGGAAATTATCAATCATTTTCTTGTTAAGGGATCAAAGTGAAGAATTATTTACATAAATAAAATATCCTTTTCTGTATTTTGAAATATATATATATATATATATATATATATATATATATATATATATATATATATATATATATATATATATATATATATATATATATATATATATATATATATATATATATATATATATATATATATAGTAGTATTGCAACAGTTTGAGCTCTACCACCCTTTTCGATATGAAGAAATAGAGGTATCGTTCTGAAACTTGGAATATAATCTATGTATGGGTTAAGCTCGAAACAGGCGAAATTTCAAGTCTCTAGGATGTATATAGGGGGTACCTCCCGCGTAGCTCAAATAATGGGTTACGCCCTTGTTGCGGCATCTGAGCGGGTGAGATTAGGCTTAAAAACGAGTTCGGACCAATCCTTGGGTGTGCGAAGCGCGTGAGCGCGAGTGCACGCTTGATGTTTACACATTATTATTATTATTATTGTGTGTGTGTGTGTGTGTGTGTGTGTGTGTGTGTGTGTGTATTATTATTATTACGAGCATCGATTCCCGAAGGGAATCGATTCTGAGTCGAAAAACGATTCCTGCAAGGAATCGTTTTTTTACGCATTCCACCGCGGTTCCTTCTTCGCATCCAGTTCTGACTCCGACTCCGAACGCCAGCCTGCCTCCGACTCCGAACTTATCGTATCGTGCTAAAATTTGGAGTGGTGTTAGATGGTGACGTAACCTCATTGTTAACGAGATTACATGACCCTGCATCCCCATGGGTATGCTAGCCCCTCAAACATTAAATATTGACGTAGAAAGCTGAAACTCGGTATACAATCTTCATATAAGGTACTCACATCATATATGGGTTAAATAGCATTGCATATCAAAAGGGTCTCCAGTCCCAAACCTGAAATATTGACATAGAACGACGAAACTTGGTATACATCTTTCTTATGATGTATCATCGATACAGAAAAGAAAAAAAAATAAAAAAATAAAAATTAAAAATAAAAAAAAATAAAAAAAAAATAAAAAAATTAAAAAAAAAATTTTTTTAAATTAAAAAAAAAAAAAAAAAAAAAATTAAAATAAATAAAATTTCTTATTCTTTTTATGTTTATAACTTACAAATTTACGTTTTTACATACCCTAAAACAGTAAATCAGTAAATCAGTAAATCAAACTACCCTCCTCAATCCTTCCGTGATCTATTGATCTATTGATCTATTGATTTAAGTCATTTTTTTAGTAAAATTATCATGTTTTACATACCCTAAATCAGTAAATCAGTAAATCAGTAAACCAAACTACTCTCCTCAGCCCTTCCGTGATCTATTGATCTATTGATCTATTGATCTATTGATTCAAGTCATATTTTTTACTAAAATTGTCATCCCTAAATCACCCTAAATCAGTAAATCAGTAAATCAAACCACCCAACCTACCCTCCTGTCTAGTCGTGATCTATTGATCTATTGATCTATTGATCTATTGATCTATTGATCTATTGATCTATTGATCTATTGATTCAAGTCATATTTTTAGTAAAATTGTCATGTTTTACATACCCTAAAGCAGTAAATCAGTAAAACAGTAAATCAAACCACCATCATGTCACCCTCCTGTCCAGTTGTGATCTATTGATCTATTGATCTAATGATCTATTGTTTCAGGTCACATTTCGTGTATCACTATGGATAAACATAACATAAAATCAAGTTCTTTATACAAAGATCAATCAATATATGTTGAGGTAACAAAGTTTCCACATTAATAAAGCTAACATAGCATCATCTGAACTATGAATATAATGCACAACGACAAATCTGACACACCTTAAACAAGAATAAACGGTTAATGTTAACAAAGTTCCACACTTAACAACAGTAAAGTAACTAACAATTCATACGAAGACGTAACTTATTCATACCTTGTAAAGCATGTCTCTAACATAACAATGTTAATTTTACATAACACGGTAATATTTAACAAAAATTTACCATAACCTTGTGTAATTATCATACAGAGCAACGAAAGTATGCTAACGTAACAAAGTTTTCACATTAATAAAGCCAACATAGCATTACCAGAACTAAGAATATAATATACAACGACAAACCTGACACATCTTAAGCAAGAATAAACTGCTAACATTAACAAAGGTCCAAACTTATCAACAGTAAAAGTAACTAACAAGACATACAAAAACATAATCCATTCGTACTTTATCAAACATATCACCAACATGACAATGTTAA
>JABUQX010135745.1:0-7500 GCA_015478945.1 Trachelipus rathkii
TAGTGGGCCTCGTGCTCATTTTTAGGGCCATCCTAGTTTTGGTATGATAAGATTTTTTAATTCTACATTAGATTTTCTCTGTGTATACCCTAACAAAACTTAATCAATATATTCCCTGACTTAGAGGCCTCGAAATGAGACTCCTAACCTGGATCGACTCATATTGAAAAGTCTATGGGATTTTCTTAACTAAAATTGAAGAGGCTGTAACTTTTTTTCCTAAAGAGAGCGACAATTTTCGTTTTCTCTATTCATTATTCTCCATTATTATTTTTTAGAGTGTATCCTGTGATTTTCATAAAAAATCGGGGTGACACCTCTGGGTAACAATTAACCGTAAATTTGAACCACAGACAACAAAAATAGCTAAAATTTTTAACATGGCCATTTTTTTATTTTTTGTTATGCTTGAATAACAATAATAGAGATCAAAGAAAAGAAAAATTGAGTATCCTGTACTTTGAGCCACCATTTTACTGAAAGCCATGTCCACATTGGCTAATATCAGTAGTGAAGAGGGGTACACCCCCAATCTTCTATTTGCAAAAATCACCATTGAATATTACTCTAAAAAAAATAATAATTGAAACTAAACATTGTTGCTCTCTTTAAAAAAAAAAAAGTAGTTACAGCCTCTTAAAAGTTGTTAAACTCTCATAGACTTTTCATTTTTGATCTATCAAGGTGGTCTCATTTCAGCCTCTCTAGTTCAGGTTATGATAAGTTTTGTTAGGTTTATCACACTTAGATAAAATTTATGTAGAAATTAACAAATCTTATAAACCTGACTAGGATGGCCCTAAAACGTGCACATGGAGAAGCACACTAATTTTTTTTTATAAGAAATGCCCATAGAGAAAGTTTTGGTAAATTGTTACGCCCAGAGGGTTGTCACCCCCGTTTTTATGAAAATCACAGGATCATACTCTACAATAAATAATATGAAGAATAGTGAATCGAAAATTGTCGCTCTCTTTAGGAAAAAAAGAAAGTTACAGCCTCTCAAAGGTTGGAATATCCCATAGACTTTTTCAATATTGATCGATCCAGGTTGGTCTTCATCCTTCAAGCCTCTAAGTCAGGTTTACTGATAAGATCTCAAGGGCTGTTCCACAAAGAAGTCTGTGTGGAATTAACAAATCTTATCATCAAACCGGAAGATATGATGGGAATAAAACGAGCACGAGGCCCACCTAATTTTTATTATAAGAAAGTCTATAGGAAAATTTTTAACTTTCAGAGGCTGTAACTTTTTTTCCTAAAGAGACTGCCGATTTTCGCTTTCACTCATTCTTGATTATTATTTTTTAGAGTATATCTGTGATTTTCAAAAAAAAAAAATTTTGGTTTTTTTTTTAATAACCAATCCTATGGGGTTTTTTACAACTTTGAGAGGCTGTAAATTTTTTTCCTAAGGAGGGTGACAATTTTCGTTTTCGCCATTCTTTATTATTATTTTTTAGAGTATATCTGTGATTTTCCATATAAAATCGGGGGTGACAACCCTCTGGGTAACAATTACCAAAATTTTAAACTTTGAGAGGCTCTTGACTTTTTTTCCTAAAGACTTAAATAAATTTTTTTTAAGCTTCATTATTATTTTTTTTTAGAGTATATCCTGATTTAAAAAAAGAAGAAAAAATTTAGAAAATCCTATGGGATTTTAAACAACATTTGAGAGACCTATATTAACTTTTTTCTTTAAAGAGAGCGCCGACTATTTTCGTTTTTATTATTCTTCATTCTTTATTTTTTTTAGAGTATATCCCTCGTGATTTTTATAAAAATTGGGGGTGACACCCCTCTGCACTACTCTTACTGTCACATCATCTGCCCATGACTATAAATCTCATTAACTTCCTTTGGGTAATTATGGAGTATTACTGACTTGTTTGATGTAAATACTGTATTTAAACTATAGACATATATTTAACAGAAATGTTTCTAAAATTTACAAAAATTGTTTTAAAAAATTATTTGAAGATTTATTTTACCAATTTTCGTGTATTTTAGTTATATATTTTAAAGAAAAATATAAAAAATAATGGGTAATAATTGCCAGTTCAACATAATCTAAAAAAATCAATAATTTTTTAAAATCAATCAATGTTTTGATATTTCTAGGAGCAATAGCTGCTAAATGTTGCTAATCCGAAAATTGGCAATTTCAATATTTTAATCATGTACTATTACTCGTCTGTTTTCATAGGCTATATCATTTCTCTTTTAGTTCGAAAAATCAGTATAGGTTATGATAAGTTTGGCTTGAGTAGATACATGATTTACTGACTCTCCTCACCCATCAATTATCTTACTCAAATCTACTTTTGAAAATTAGTTTTTTAAAAAAAAAATAAAAATTACAATCAAATATTTGATAGAGATAAAATTTATGAATGAGAGAGGTTTGGTACCACTGTTTTAGTAATTTTACATGTGGATGAAAGATATATAAAAAAAAATTGATTAGGGGAAAAAAATGTCAGCTTTATATATTTCATCAGACATCAATCAAGATAACATCCAAAACACTCTTTAAACAGCTAATTTTCTTGTTTCTTATATCAGGATATCACTAATTTTGCTATTTTCCAATCCCTTTTTCGCAATAACATATTTATGTATGTAAATAAGTTTATTATATATATATATATAATATAATATATAAATATATAATTATATATATATATAATATTATATATATAATATATATATATATATATAATATATTCATATATATATATATATACGTAAAAATGGAGCATTCGGTCCAAAATCAGGGGTTCTCTAAAATGCTAAGGTTTATTGAGACTTTTATTTATTTATTCTTTTTTTTTTTTCGAATTTTTTTTTTTATGTGTTAATGTTATTCCTTTATAGTAGAATTAGTTCTAATTTTTGTATATATAATATGGATTACTGTTAGAAGCCGATAGTCATCGTGAAACCGAATTGCCCCACGATTTTTTTTTGGGGGGGGGGAGGGGCAATTCGGTCCCCTTCAATTTCAACATCCCTAAAGAATTCTCATTACAAGTGTTTTTATTTGATAAGATACGATAAGTCAGGTTTTCACTTTTTTAACATAATGGTAAATACAATATTAATTTAAGAAATTGGGTTCGCAAACGTAATAAAATGTTCGAGTTGCGTTCGTTTTGTCAAACTGCAAAATCGTAAAAAAATGCTCGCCGAACGTAAGGACTATTTGAATTCTGAAGCTGTTATTTTTTTTTACTTCTATATTTTTATAAGGTTTCAGTTTTTCACAAATGCAATACCTTTTTTTACGATTTTGCGCTGTTTGAACAAAAACGAACGCAAACGCTGTTGACAAATGAATGCAAACTCAGTCGTTTTTGGGTCTTATTTTTAGACATACTAGGTAACAATATTTAAAGAAAATTGGATGTTTGAAAACTAATAAAAGTTCAAGCTTGCATTTGTTTTTGTCAAACGCAAAAATTGTACAAAAATGCTCACGCAACGTAAAAATTTCTTAATTCTTATTGTATTTCTATATAACAGAATTAAGCGAAACTCTTTACATTTGGTGAGTCGTTTTTTAACGTCGGATTTTGCGCTATTCTGACCAAAAGTAAAGCTAATAGTAATTAATTCTGATAAGGTTGCATTCTTTTTTATTTGTATTACAATTTTGAAAGGCTTCAGAATTAGGAAATTTCTTTACGTTTGGATGAGCATTTTTTAACGATTTGTGCGCTGTTTGACAAACGACCGCAAACGCGGTGTTTGCACAAAAACAAAACGCAAACTAGAGCGTTTTAGGCATATTAACGTTTCGTAAGAACCATGCAAACACGAAAATGGCTTAAGGGTCTGGCAACATCATCATCAAGTATCCCTTTTGTAGCCTGCCGTTGGGGGGTTTTTACGTTGCGAAAGTGTGAACCATCTTGCTGAAAAAATTTTTTAACAAATTAATTATTCCTATGTGAAAAAATTTACCTACCAATCTTGGCTGATAAAAGTGTAATTATTTAAACATTATATTTCAGACATCTTTTTGTAAAAGAGTATTAAAAAAAAAATTTAATTTAAATGAAGATTTCAATGTGGATCGAATTGCCCAGGCAAATTTTTAAACCTGGACTGAATTGCCCCAATGTTAAATTTTTCTACAAACATATTTATCTCTTGCCTAAATGACTCCAACGATTGCATAAGGTTTATGAACTATTTTAAAGTACTATATCTTGGTACACGAATAATGTAGTACAATTATTTGACCTGTAATGATTCTTTAGCAAAAAGCCTATATTTACCGATTTTATAGTGCTCAGGGAAAAAAAATCAAAATTAATGGACTTAAATAAAGGTTTCATAAAAATTAATACCTAAGACAAATAAAAATACAATTATTTTACTATCTTTAAAGATATTTTACATTGTAAAAGCTATTTTGAGCCACTGGAACGAATCGCCCCACATGGACCGATTACCGCCATTTTATGGTATTATATACCATAAAATGGGGGAAAACTGGTCAAAATCGGCTTTTTTTTTTTAATGAATCATGAAAAATTGAAATTTTTTCGTACATCTTAAATTATAGTTTTAATTTAAATAAATGCTTAATGTCCGATTACATGAAAATAGAAAATAATGTTGAAATAATTACGATCAAATTTTTTTTGAAAAAATTGCGCTTACGGAGTTTGTTTTGGGGAAAACTGTCATCATTAAATATTATACAAGATGGATAAAAAATACCAAACTAAATTATATAGCTACTTGTATAAATAGAGTTTAATAATGTTATAGAATAATTTGGATAGAAAACACAAGTCTTAAGTTATATTTTATTAAATATTTTTGCCAAACGTTGATTTTTTACAAAATTTTGAATTTTATTTCTTTTTTTAATGTTAAAGTATTGAAAAAAAGAATTATGACAATAATTTTAATAATTCAACATAATAATAATAAATTCAACTTTTATAAAACAATAGAGCACAGTTATAATTATAGTAGGCATATGTAGCACATTTCACAGGAACTCTTTGACAAAATTTTTTCTATAACATTATAATTGAAGATTATGACAATTAAATTAATAATTTTTTAATAATAATAATATTTGCACTTTTTAACAAAAAGGCACTTTATATTACGAGTATATACGCACATTTCACATGAACTTTTTTTTTATCCTTACACTAGATAGAAGAAAAATAGGTATATAAAACATTAAACAAAGAACTTATAGGGATCATACGCGAAAAATAAAATAAATCATTATTAAAAACAAAAAAAAAAATTGACATTTTTATATAAGTTTATATTGACCGGTTTTCCCAGACGCCCGACCAGTTTTACCCCGAAATCGAAAAAACTTAATATACTTTAAAAATAAGACTTAATATTTTCAATTTTTACATAATGGAAATGTTAAAAAATATACTTCCCAAAATACATCTAAATCGAAATTCTGATATCTTAATTCTACGAGATTCACCAGGTCTTAGAAATTTGTTTCAATTTAAAACATATTTTTTTTTTTTCCAAATGGGGGAATTTTTTTTTGGACCTGTAGGTGTAAGTTATTTTACTTTAATTTTTTATATATGGTTAAAATATATTCTATTTACTAAAAAACCTTCTCCAATTGAAAAATGTTTTATTTCACAAAAATAATTTCAAGAGAAAAAAATCGGCGATTTTTGACCGGTTTTCCCCCATTTTATGGTATAGCATCGGGCGGGGTGACTGGGCCCAGTTTTTTTAGAGGGGTGATTTGGTCCACTTCTAAATAAAATAAAAAAATAAAAAAAAAATAACAGAATTTTTTATCGCTCATTTAGGTACCACGCAGTAGTACTACAAGTTTTATTTAGATCATCTTTTAATTCTAGAGTTTTTATATTTTTAAAAATGTTATACCTTAGTGTACAAAATGCCCTTCAATAGAATTTCACTTTTGAAAATGTTGTTTTTTTAACTTTGTTATAAAATGACAAGTTGTGTATATATTTAATTATTTTTTTCAGTGATACACTCGAGTATGTTAGTTAACTGGCAAAGTAAATTTTTTGTTCCAAACAGTATTAGTGGCTAAATCACCCCGGGCCTAACTTGGTCCGATTCACCCGGCCGATAAAATTGATGATGGGGTGAAGCGGACCCCCAATTGTTTTTTGTAATTTTACGTATTTCATAATAATGATTTTATTTGTATAATAATTTAAATATCATAATAGTTACTTATATTAAGTAAAAATTAAATAATGAAATTTATGATATATATATAAGCAAAGAATACCAAATTCCAAAAAGTGTCAATTTTTGAGCAGAGATGGGTGAATCGGACCACTATTTTTTATTCTTATTTTATGTATCATTATTGACATTTTTATACTTATTACTAATTAATTAATCAATAAAAATCCATGTTACAGTAAAAATTAAAATTAATTGACGCCCACCTTTAGATACGTAAAAGATAATTTAAACAGATGGTCCGATTCACCCCACAATGGTGTTCCGATTCACCCTCCAAGGTCAGGCTGAATGACCTTTATTTAACTTTCAATAAAACTAATTATTCTTAAATTACATTATTTATTTTTTTGTGTGCTTATTCACCCCCATTTTGCCTTGGAGTTGAGAAAAAAAAAAATCCAAAAAAGTGAATTAGGGGAAAGTCAGGAGAAGAAGTTAATACCTAAAGTGGTCCAAGTCAACCCCGCCAGACGCATATATAATATAGTAAGCAGATTCTTCAATACCAATTTTTATCAAAATCCTAGCATAGATTTAAAAGTATATATTTATCTATAATATATATATATATATTATATATTAATTATATTTATTTATATATAATATATATATATATATATATATAATTTATTATATAATATATATATATATATATATATATACTATATATAATATAGGGCTATATAAAAAAAAAAATTTTAAATTCTTTAGGGGGAAAAAAAAAAAAATTACAGCCTTTCAAAATTGTTTTAAATAATCATATAGGCTTTTCTTATACTCTGACTGAAGTGGAGACTCTGACACTTAAAGGCGTAGATTACTTAAGAAATCGGCGAAGCATATAGCTAACAGATATAATTGGAAAAGCAGTTTTAAAAAACGATCTTTGAAAATTTTTTGTAAATATTTAGAATTTTTAATGATACAACCTATAAAAAAAATAATTTAAATTAAAAAATGAATAATTAATAACACTGCAAAAAAAAAAAAACATTATAGTAATATAATATATATATATAATATATATAATAATATATATATATTTATATTATATATATATTTATATATATATATATATATATATATATATTATAATATATATATATATATATATATAATTATATATATATATATATATATAAATATATATATATATACTATATATATATATATATATCTATATATTATATATATTATATATGCTATATATATATATATATATCCACACTCAGGAAGTGATTCTCTGCTTACTCTCCA
>JABUQX010135745.1:12500-32442 GCA_015478945.1 Trachelipus rathkii
CGGTAATTACATTATAATGTATGAAATAACACCACATTTTATGTCAAACAATTGAGTTTGAAATAATAAGTTTGAAAATAGCAAACCTTCAAGGTGGAGGTTGGATTTGATTGTTTCAAGAGGGTCATTTTTTTTGAAATCCATCACTGTGTTTCCCAGCTTTCATCTCCAATTCTTATTTCTATTATATTTTTCTGAAGCTTATTCTCTGAGTTTTTCTCTTTCTCCTCCACGTTTTCAAACATTCACTGTTAATTTCTAATTTGCAGGTTAGAAAATAACTTTGCTATCATTACTCTTTCTGAGATCCAGTACTGGTAGAGTATATTAACTAAGTTTTCGTTATTGTCACGACGATACAAATGGCTTTGTTAGCTATAATATTTATGCCACAGGTCTCTGATCATTCTAGTGATGAATATAAAGGTTTCTGAGTTGTTTCAACAGCTTCCTTAAAATTTGAATCAGAAAACCAG
The DNA here is from genome assembly GCA_015478945.1 of Trachelipus rathkii. NCBI lineage: Eukaryota > Metazoa > Arthropoda > Malacostraca > Isopoda > Trachelipodidae > Trachelipus > Trachelipus rathkii. The sequence goes on from JABUQX010135745.1 coordinate 12,977, forward strand.
AGTGCAGAATCAACTGCATAGAACCTGAGATATTGTATCAGTGGAGGCCATTCCATAAAAAGGTCATTTATCATAAATTGTAGGAAAGAAAAAAGACTGAGGATACAACCTTGAAAGCCTCTACATTCCATTTTAACAGACTCTGATAAAGTTTGATCTATTTGTACCTATATTTTTCCATTTTGCTGAATGAAAGGATTTGAAGGAATAATAATAATAATAATAATTTTGGTAACCTATGTTTCTCTTTATTAATTTATTTTGGTATCTTATATTTCATTTGTTTATTATAAGTAGGAATCTATATTTCATTTGTTTATTAATAAGTAACAAAAAAAAAAACATATAATAATTTATATTTTTATTACAATAAGATTTGCAGGAACTTTTTCATGAACTTGAACTTTTGACTTTTATCCACTATAATTTTGAACGGACTCAAATCTGGCATAATTTTATACTTGGTACACCAGTAAATATATATATATATATTATATTATATTATATACTATATATATATATATATATTTATATATATATATATATATATATATATATATATATATATTATTATATATATATTATAACTATATATATATTTATTATATTAAATATAATTACACAGTATATATATATATATAATATTATATATATATATATTATAGTATAAATATCATAAAATATATTAAATTTAAAAATTATTATATAATAATATATAATTATATTTATATAAGTAGTTATATATATATATAATATATATATATATATATTATTATATAATATATATAATATATAATATATATATATATATATATATAGAATATATATATAATAATTATCATATATATATATATATATTATATATTATTATAATATATTATATCTATTAATTAATATATATAATATATATTAACCATTTTATAAGTCAGTTAATTGTTGGAAACAAAGCAATTTTAAACGGTCAAATTCATAATGACTTTAGCAATATTGTTCTCCTGCCACAAAATGTTACCACCTCTTCAGGAAAGGTCTAGCGAAATGTGATATTTGGATATAATTTCATCTGATTTACAGTAAACTTTCAGCAAAAAGCTATTGAAGAAGCCAAAGTATATATATACAGTTTTTTTATATTTTAAAACTGTTACAGTTTGTTTGTAGTGCCAATTTGGTGCAAATATCAAAAAACGCGCCACGATATTAAGATGCTTTAAGTAATATTTTATATTTATAGCTCCTCAAAAAAAATCGAAAAGTAAAAAAAAAAAAACTAAATATATCTTCACGGACACATGTGTAAAATGCAGAGGGTTAAAAATTGTTATTATAGAAATTTTGCTGTAATTATTTTTATTGTTTGTCAGTCTAACCATGAAATTTTCTAAAGTTACAGAATTGGCGAGCTACACAACTTTTTGTAAACTTTTTTTTACATATATAACATATCCACCATATTACCCTCTGGACCATGACGTCCAACTTCAAAAAAAAAAATGGACTCAATATAATCAAAAGTCTTTAAATATAAAGTTTTGTAGTAATAATATTTACTAATACTAATTGAGACCCGATAATGATATTTTGACATCGAAAATATTAGTTTTTTGATTTTTCTATTTGTCCTGAAAAGGAACAATTGAACAGTAAAAAAAAAAATCTCATAAACCAGGGCAATCCAAATTGTCCTCGCCATTTTCCCTACTTTATATATAAAAGGTTATTTTTCAACATCAAAAATGAAAATGCAATAAGAACATTATCATAAATCAAATAGCTCCTCTTTCCAACTTCATTTTTAAATCTTTCAATTTTATTTTTATCAACTTTCGTTTAACAAACGATATTAGTTTATATAATAATTTATCTAATATATATATAATATATATAATATATAATATATATATATATATATATATAATAAAAATATATATTTATATATATATATATATATTATATATATATGATATATATATATATTAGTTATGTATATATATATACTATAATAATATATTATATAATATATATATTTATACTATATATAATATATTATATATACTATATTAGTTTGTTTTCTCAACAGGCTGTAGCCAAAGTGGAAAGTTGGCCGAAAGAAGCAACATGGTTTTTCTTCATGGTGTGCTTTATTTGGATATAATTGAAGGGAAAGATCTACCAGACGTTGATACATCTATTTTTCGGTCATCTAAGGATGTAAGTGACCCATATGTAGACTGTTGAACATGCAAGGGTGGGAAACGAAGCTGTCGGATTTGCAAAACTTCCATAATTTTTAATTCTTTGAACCCTCATTGGGGGGAACATTTTCGAATTGAAGTGTGCCATGAAGCAGAGTCACTTTTATTTTCGATTAAAGACATGGACCTTATTAAAGTAGAGTCCATTGGATACATGAGTATACGAGCTGAAGATTTATTAAGTGAAGAGCCAATAACTGGTTGGTTTCCTTTGATTTCAAGAGGAGGCAATCCGTGTGGTTCAATAAACATTAGACTTCATTATCGATCTTCTTCATCCATTACACGTTCAAATGAAGTACTTGATACAGTATTTCCTCTTCATTCTGGATGTCATGTTACATTGTATCAAGATGCACATACACCAGCAATCTCTCCAATTACTGATGTTATATTACCAAATGGGGAAAACTATCAGCCACCTCAACTTTGGATAGACATTGCAAATCATTTAGAGGCTGCTGAAAGTTTTATATATATCATTGGTTGGAGTGTAAAGGCAGATATTCCTCTTATTAGAGATCCTGATGGCGAAACACTTGGGCAACTTTTAGTTAGGAAAGCTGGAGAGGGTGTTCGTGTCTTAATTATGGTTTGGAATGAAGTTCTTTCAACTGATATTTATACACCTGGAGTTATGGGAACTCATGACGAAGAGACACGTATATATTTTGAAGGAACTGGGGTTGAGGTGCTATTGGCACCAAGGTCTAAGAGTCAGGCTAGACTTTTTGAAACAAATTATGTTTCAACTTTATATACTCATCATCAGAAATGTGTCATTACAGATGCTTCTGTCGATGGGGAATCCAGACGTCGTTTGGTAGCTTTTGTAGGTGGCTTAGACTTAACAGATGGTAGATGGGATACTCCAGAACATCCCCTTTACAGAACTCTTAATTGTGAGCATGTGTGTGATTTTTATAACGGAACTTGTTCAACCTCTTCAAAAGTAGGTCCTCGACAACCCTGGCATGATATTCATGCTCGTGTAGAGGGTCCAGTTGTTATGGATCTCGTTAGAAGCTTTGTAGAACGTTGGAGAAAGCAAGCTCCTGAAAGAGAAAACCGTCTGATATCTATTGATGAAAATAATTTTATTTTAAATTGGAAAAGTTCTTCACCTTCTTTTGGTGTGCAACTTTTTCGTTCTATTAATTCTGATTCTGCCATGTTTCACACTTCTGCATTGGACAAACTTTTGTCTCGCAAAGGACGCCTTTACGATAGCAGCATTCAAAGAGCATACATACATCATATTAGAAGAGCAAAGAATTTCTTATACATCGAAAATCAATACTTTTTAGGATCATCTCATGGTTGGCTAATCCAGGAGGCGAAGTGTCCTAATTTAATACCGGCTGAAATCGCTGTACGAATTATTAATGCTATTAAAGCTGGCCAGCCTTTCCGTGCCTATATTGTTATTCCTCTTCATCCAGAAGGTGATCCTTCTTCAACAGCAGTTCAGGAAATCTTGCACTGGCAGTGTCGAACAATGGAGATGATGTATAGAAGAATCTCAAAAGCCATTCGAAAAGTGGGTTCCTCAGCACACCCAACTGATTACTTATCATTTTTCTGCCTTGGTAAACGTGAAGCAGCTGATGAGCTTCCACAGGATCTTGATGAGCCTGATGAAGGGTCTGTAGCAGCAAAAGCTAGACGTCATATGAGATTCATGATCTATGTACATTCAAAAATGGCTATTTTTGATGATGAGTATGCCATCATTGGTTCTGCAAATATTAACGAAAGAAGTTTGAGTGGCAACAGAGACACTGAAATAGCAGTAGGTCTTTATGAAGAAGGTTATACCAAGGAAGAATGTGAAGGTGAAATACAGGGCCGCATTCAAGCTTTTAGACTCGCTTTGTGGGCAGAACACTGTGGATCTCACAGTGAAAATCATAAAACTCCGTCAGATTATGAATGTATGAAGAAGTGGAGAGAACTGGGAGAAGATAACCTTCAGCACTTTTTATCTCAAGACCCAGAACACAGAGATTCACATTTACTCTAGGATACAATAAATCTTTCAGATGATCTTCATGTAGCGAGAAGAGAAGATTGCCCAAAGTTTCCAGATACATTGGCACCAGTACTGGGGAAATCATCAACTTTCTTGCCTAATTCCTTGACTACCTAATTTTAAGCCTAAAAATGTTCTGACAATGTTTTCCATGACTCAAAACCTTAATCATTTGACAATTTTATTTTTATAATTATTATAGCTTATATTTTTAGATGTTATTAGCTTTATTTTTAATTTTACTTTTCAGAATTATTTTTTGGAAAGTCATAAAATACAAAAATAATCTCATTTATCATCTATTTTTAGAAGGTTTCAATTTTTAGGGTAATTGTAGACTAGAGCCTTTCATGCTCGAAGTTGACGAAAATGAATGGGGATTGATTTGGGTGCATGCTCTTGAGTGAGAGAGTGAAACAAAAAAAAGGAGATTCTTTATGATGCATCTGAGTATCAATCAGCAATCTGAAACTAACTATACTATCAGTGTTTGGAAGCAAGGAAGCTAATAAGATGTTAAGTATTATAAATCGCAATATGGTTTACAAAGCTACTAAGAGTATAAGTAGCTGTATAATAGCTAACTATTTTAGGTCAATATTAGAGTATTCCGCACAGGTTTGGGCCCCTTATTAAGAAAAGACCTAGTACATGGCGACAAGAGAGTGAAAGTAGTGGCAACAAGCATGATTTTCTGGCTTTGAGGGTAAGAGTAATGAGGAAGAGGCTGAAGGAGTTAAGGAATGTTTTTCTGTTAGAAGGCGATTTCCCTATTTCTGTGTCATTTTGGGTAGCTAATGGACGGCCATCTATGTATAATTTCAAGTTTGAAGTCATATTGGAGTAAAATTGTAAAAAGTTGAAAAGAACAATGTCAAAACAAAGATTTTTTGAAAAAAATGAAATTCTTAAAGAATGACTACATACACAGAAAAAACATGCCGAAAATGACGTTTTAGAAGTCAGAAAAAGCTACAGTTTGCTTTTTTTCCATAAAAATTGTCCTAAAAATTAAGAATATTATGTCCAACTTTAAAGGGTGTGAAAATTGGGCTTAGCCCGAGTGCGCAAATGATTGGAACGCTACCCTTTATTGAGTTAATATATAAATATTTTATATATCTATTATATAGTAGCCTAAAATCTAATAAAATATAGCTTACACAAAAATTCTAATTATATATATATATATATATATATATATATACTCAAAACTTTATAAAAATATTCGCCCTCACATTATATATATTATATAAAACACAATCATTGTTATATTATATAAATATTTCCTCTGAGTAATATAAAATGAGTGATAGGTAGTAGCATACTATAGTTTCAAACTCTCTCTTTTACTTCATATTCATATACAATAATTCTTATAGTATATATTAAACATAATATTAATAATATTAACACCTATTAAATTGCTAATTAATTATGATTGCCCTACATAACGAAAATTTTCGTTTCTGATACGGCCTATTATATATATTATATATATATATCAGTACACTACTACTCATAACTATAATAGTTCTAGTTAGTATCTTATTATATCACTCAATAATAACTACCCTGATAAGCCATAAATTAAAATACGATAAAAAATCACTTATATCCGATATTAGTAACTGAGGATATTAAAGCGGAGAGTAAAATGAGTATATTACCTTAGTATTATCTAAACATATAGCTATATTCTCATTTTATTCACTCTACAGCCTATCTCTCTCCATTGGATATGGAGGGTAAAGGGTGCGTAGCAATGCACTGAAACAGAAGGGTATTTTAAGGAATAATATGACAATAAGTTCGAAAAAAGAGTGTATATTGAGGTCCCATTATTATTAAAACTTCTACTTTTTACCTTTTAGTAGAGAATCGCACAGTAAGGAAAATCCACCCTAAAGGCTTCACGGCCCCTCACTATGCACCTATCAGAGGCCAATGTAGGTTATCCTCTAAATCAGGTGGTCACACAACCATGAACCCTCTCACAAAAACCGCCATTCACTCCTATTATACAATTTTCTTCTTGCCTTTGCCAGGAGGCTAAAACTCAATTTATACTCTCCTTCAGGAATCCCTTTATCTGGGGAATCACTCTCACTTTTCCCTCAGGCTCTAACTCACCAGCCGTCGATTCCCAGCAACTCATAACCACTATATACATCCGCTAACACAACCAACAATCACCATTAACTCTTATCACCCTAATGTCCAAAACTATCTCACATCGATATTTTCAATTGTATTCTCTCATCTATACCATACTTTTCTTCCCACCCACACACTCTCTAATATGTTCATTTCTCATTTTATCAATTATTCTCACACCCAACACGCCCCTAAAGCCTAGTCCACACTAGAAACACATTGTACTATATTAGATCTTACCTCTTATTCCAGACCATAGTCTCACTACTATACATTAACACAGGTAACCTAGTAACAACAAACCCCATATATATATATCTAAAATGTGGCTGTTTCCTTCTTCATGTGCTTATATTTCTAAGTTACAATTGATAGTTTAGGCAACTGCTTATTTGTGATTTGTTTTTTCCTAATTGAAGCAAACTACCTTTCTTAAGCAAACAAAACATAATCATATAGTAGCTGCTTAAATCTCTACAATCAATATTTACATATATATATATATATATATATATATATAAAAATTTTCAAGGGGTGGAGTCAGAGTAAGGGTCACATCCAGACACAGAGAGGAGAGATCGGAGTCGGAGTTGTAATCGGAGTCGGAGGAGTCGGCCACCTCTAGATCGGAGTCAGAGTCGGAGTCGGTAATTTTCAAAAGTAGAAGATGTTAGCCATACGATTGAACACAACAAGGATCGATGAAGGGTCGGGAGAAACTATTTGTGGTAACACCCAAACGTCCACACCTGGGCCACAACCTTTACAAACCGAAACTCACCAAAGTCTTTTGCTGGAAACAATTAAAATTTTATTACGATCTCAATATTAGTGAATAACAAACACAGAGATTCTTCTTCTATAAAATTCTAGTGATTATATTATTATTATCAGGGGAGGAGAGTCGGAGTCGAGAGTCGGCGTTTTCCAAGGGGTAAGGAGTCGGAGTCGGGATGTCAATTTTAAAAAAAAGACGAGCTACCTGTAGATAATCGTATGTTTGCAAAGTATATAATGTTAATAATTTTTTCTAAATTGATAAAACAAAACACTGAATATTAGTTTTTATATTGAAATTTATCTATAACAAAAGACGTATAATTTTTCTAGTATCTCTTGTACATTTGTTTGTAGCCAATTTCAGAAATATGTAATTTTTTTTAATTTTTCCTTTTATTAAAAAGTGAACTTTCAGGGAGCAAGTACTCAACATTAACTCGGGTATGTAATATTTACATTAAACCATATAGAGTCCCGAATTACTTGCTAATAGTTATAACTATCCTATGTATAGAGAAGAAACAACAGTAAGTCTTTTTTGGCGAGTCAGCCCGCTTTATGACCCACCGAAGTAAACATGTGGCTTAAATGATGGCAGCCAGATATTATATTTGACCTTTTATATAATATAAAAAGAATAGAGGTATAAACTAATATAAATAACGAAATTTCTGCTTATTGGAGCAGCTGGGCTAATTTATAATAGATAAATAAATGCTGCTTATCAGGTCAAGTAATGATACTTGCATATAACAATATTTAATATTTTTATATATAAATTATAGAAATACAATTGACAAGTCTAGTAGGTTAAGGAGTAGTGACTATACTATATACTAAAAATTATAATAAGAATATCAAAAGAAACACATTTGAGTACGATAGTATGCCACGGGATACAAATGTTGAGTTCGGAGGGATCAGAGGTGCGATTCTTTGAGGGAGGTCCGTAGTTAATCGAACAACTCTTAGAGGTAAGTAAGTACAGGTTAATTCAAGGTTAAAAATGATTCGGCCGGATAACCAATCACAACTACAACATGTGGGGCGGGGTCTCATGTTGGTATATTTGGAATTTTGGATATAACTCATAATACTTGAGAAATCATAAAGGAATATTTTTTGGGTCACTATAGTGACTCCAAATTTCAAAGAACAAGCAACCCGTTATAACACAAGGCATAATAATTTATAAATTAATATAGTTATATATATTATATTTAATTTATATATTATATATATATAATATATTATATATAGATATATACATATCTATATATTGAATATAAATTTATATATAGTATATATAATAATAATCGGTTATTATAATAAATATATATTATATATATATATATATATATATATATTATATAATATATAATATATTACTAATATAATAGTTATATATATTAATATATATATATATATATTATCATTATATACTATATATATATATATATATATATATAAATATACTATATATATATATATATATATATATATATATATATATATATAAAACATATATAATATAGATAGTATTATATGTATGACTGTGCTTATTACTTGTCACTCGGCCGGACACAATAGAATTGGGATAATGAGTCAAAACCATGTTGTCTTCACTCTTTTATTCATAGGTGTGTTTTAGCACCTCACAATAAACTAAAGCCCTTCTTTACAAACAATTGGGCCCTTTACCACAACCTGAGAATCAATTAATTCTGGTAATTACATGATCCAAATTTAATAACTAAATAATCATAAATAATAATGAATTCATATTATATAAAATTACCATGCTTATTATAATATATTCATTAACAAAATTAGTTCTCAATATAAACTCAATAAAAGTAAATTTATATGTAATTAAAAAATCATGACTCAACACAGGGAATTTTTAGATAATAATTTTCATGCATAAAATGGTTATTAACGACACTTAATTAATCTAACTGCTGAAAATAAAATCATTTATATGTAGGTATAAAATCATGACACAACACAGAGAATTTTTAGATAATAATTTTCATGCATAAAATGGTTATTAACGACACTCAATTAATCTAACTGCTGAAAATAAAATCATTTATTAGTTCACTAATTACCTCCACTTCCTGCTATTGAGGGCTCTTTTGGAAACACATGACACAGGGAATACACCTTAGTATTCTTTAAAATTTTACCTGCAATTATAAAAGGAAAATGCAATAAAATAAAACTATAAGAAATAGTAAATAAAACGATATATCATAACAACCTTTATTTAAAAATAATATAATATAAATTAAAATACATATACTAATATATATATATATTATATATATAATATTATATATATATTATAATATATATATAAATAATATAAATATAATAATAATGATAGTAATACTATCAATCATAAAACATGGTTATTATATCTACATAGGTATTATTTTAAATGCACATAGTACAGGGCGAGGGAATATTAATAAAAGAAACTTGGGAAAGGTATATTTCTGTGCGCTGGGACCAGCCTTCCACGCCACACCCACCCCCTTTTCACTCTTTCTTTTGAGTCAGCGCCACTTTCAAAATCCCGAAACTATACTTGTTCTAATATTAGAGCGGCAAAGCAAGTGTGATTGGAATTTGTGAGGAACCCGGAGGCTCTGCCTAGCTTTTAATCATAAAGATCGGAATGCAGAGGAGAACATTCACTAAAACGAATTTCATAGGAGAAATTGCAAAATGAAGTTGCAACTTTGAGATGTAGGTTAGAGAACTTTGAGTCTTAGGAATAGAGGTATTTTGAGGAGATTCCTAGGGCGAGTCATGGCTTATAGCGTGAGAATGTTTAGAAAAATGTGCGCTGTTCTAACCTGTAAGCTTTGGGCGTCTTGCAACACATATTGTTGATTCGATTATTTGGCACACAAACTTACGTACTACAAAGGACCCCCCTCGCGAAAAGAATCTTTGTCAAAAGATTTGTTTCAATCAACATATGTGTGCAGTATGTAAACAACATACTTAGCATCCATTGAGATGGTAGTACTCGCATCTCTATGAATGGGATGTGGGTGAGTTCCTGCGAACAAAGATGGAAAGACAGGATAACCTGGTGTTTGGTGTATAGGGCTGCAATGTGTAATTTATTTGTTTTGCCTCAAATGGAACGTAATCCCCCTTGGGGGGAACAAAAAGGGTTTTCAGCAAATATAGTGTTCGGATTGCGTGCTCACTATGTTCATTATTTAACCCACGCAACCTTTCGTAAGAGCGCGAGATGGTTTTGCTTATTTTTTAAGAGTGCTTTTAATCATTTTAAAGTTTGTCATGCAGTTTAAGCAAATGTTAATGTTAATATCGCTAGATATCAACTACTTAAAAAGAAAAATTAGTACTTAATTAAAGATAGGAATCTTCTAAAAAATATTTTAGCTTGATAGATAAGGTTAGTTTTTTCTTACAATTAAATGGCCGCCAGATCAAATGATCAAGATTTAAACATAAAGCTTTTAAAATTATTAAAACAAAGCGATAAACATTAACGGTTATTGTTTAATTCAAAGAAAGCGTTGACTAAATTACAAGCGATTTTAGAGCGAGTGCTAAAGCATTACAAACTAAACTCATTTTTCTAAGTTCTAAAACTGAATTGTTAAAACAAAGGAGCTAGCATTATTATATAACGCTTCCTGTTCAAATTATCAAGAAATAAAACTAAGTATCAAAACTACTGAAACTATATAAAGCAAAGCTGTTAAAATTAATGAAATTGTCAAGAAATAAAACTAAGTATCAAAACATACTGAAACTATATAAAGCAAAGCTATTAAAATTAATGAAATTATACAAAAAAAAACTATACGAAGCGATTCTCTTTAACAGTAAACGAAAGGCAATTTTCATTTCTCTCCTCTCTCTTTTCTCTTATCTCTCCTCCTTACTTATCGTTTATTCCTCTCCTTCCAAGGTCATTTTAACATCTATACCGAAAATTCACTGTTTCATGTCAAGTGTGTATTCGACGACCTTGATGATCAGGTGATCGGAACAATAACGTTCAAATGGTACGTACGGGTACACACAACATAACACCGAATTATGTGTACATACTTACTCCCTAATAAAAAACAAAACATATTTCTAAAATTAATAAAAATATTGTCCTAATTCATGCTCTCCATACGAGAAACGGTTAAAAATTAACTTGCCTACAAAAAGATCTATCTTTATACTCTTTGGATCTTTTCTTTCGGAGGACATTCTCAAACTGTATGAGTCTCATATCTCTCGGTTGGAGACCCATCTCAACTGTATGAAGTCCTATCATCTGCTATTTAAAACTCTCTGTTTACAAAACTTCTTAATAGAAAAATCATGTAAACGTTACGCTTAAACCGCTAAAATATCCATAAGACTAACTCGGTTACAGAGCTTTCGAGGGGCATACCGGGAATACCTTTTCACCCAATCGCAGTAACATTTCCTTAAAAGGACCTAACCTTTTGAGCTTGGTAATTTTAAAATTCATCTGACAGAGAGATGGACCATCTTCAGTCTTTGTATTGTCATAACATTTAACAACCCATGAAAAATATAGTATTAGTATTTAATATAACTATTCAAAATATATAAACTTACTACTATATATAGTATATAATATATATATATATATATATATAATATATATATATGGCTTCGGCTTGCGAAATTTGTGCTTTCCACTCCAAACATCTATAAGTTTGGGCCGAGCTTCTTCTCGTGGCCTCGTCGCCTAACTCATTCATCTTTAACTGTCTCTTCCTCTTACGCCTATAATATTGATTGAAATGGAAAAAACGATTAGTTGGTCGGCTAAATGGGGCTAAAATACAAACCTTAATTGTCTAATATCCTTGTGGCTTTCCACTCAGACTCTCTAAAGGCTGTAGGTTTTGTCACCTATATATTCTTACTTAAAACCACTGTTGCTTTAGATTACTCTAGGCAATAGTTCGCCACTACCTAACAAGAGATTCCGTATCGCACTGCGTCTCTATCGCAGCCGGGGAACCTCCTTCGACTATATTTTCTAATTAAGTCGGACTCTTGCTTGGCCAGACTTCATTTACTCAAATATCAGTCTTGGGCCGGAGAACATTCTTTCGTAGATTGCTTGTTCATCTTCTTCTTCTTCTTCTTCTTCTTCTTCGCTAGGGTCGGTTTCTATTACACCGCTGTCGGTTACGTAGACCCTTGCTGCTTTTACTTCTTCTGGGAGATTCTCGTAATTCTCCTTCGCTGCTTTCCTGTACCTTTCAAAATCTTCTGGGCTTTTGAACGGAATAACCATTTGGTCTACGTCTGGAGAAGGTCTCCATGGAGGGGCATTTTTACAGGAGGCGGTGGATTTTCTTTTATGGGGTTTACGACAATAACGGCAGTATGGAGAATTCCACTTACAAGCCTTTCCTGAGTGACCCACCGATTCCCAATCGAAACACCAATCCTGTTCTTTCAGCTCCTCTTCGGTCATTCTTTGGAAAAAACCTCTGTTTCTACGGGAGACAAATTCTGACTTTGCTTCTTTCTTCCCTTTCTCTTCAGATCTCTGCCTGTAAGAGGGCTTCTTCGACCTCCTTGAAGAATTGCTATTCTCGTTCGCTCTTTGGCCTGCTGGCTTATCGCTGGCTAAAAACACTCTGGCAGTCTTCTGCTCTATCTGTTTTCTCTGATTATCTTTTAATAAAGCTCCTCGGGAAATTTGTGCATATTTTTCCAACAGCTCCACTATGCTTATATTTGCATCAAAAACTTTCAAAATCTTCTCTCTGAGTCTCTCACCATCCCTTCTACTCTTACTTTCTAATACTTTTGTTGTCACATGAATATTTACATGCCTTGCGGGTAAAAATATCCTGCTGTGTGCAATCATATCTCTAGCAAGGACTTTCAACTTGGTACTTAGGTCCACAGGATATTCTTTTAGTTCTATAATGAAACGGCAGTAAATGTCATTTTCCCTTCTTCCTCTGATATGGGACATGAAATTGCAATAAAGATCAAAAATAGTAATCCTTGCTGTAATGGTTGTAAAAGATATTCGTAACGCAAAGGAAATCTTCTAACCTATACAGCTAGAAAAGTTGGGTCGTAGAAGCAAATAATCCCTGCCTCGGATTCGAGTCTTGGACGATATCATATGATTTAGCCAAATAGTATTTTCCGATTTTCTGTTAGGGGGCCTAAGCATGGCCTAATCGCTCATTAGGGTCGATATGTTATCGTTAAAAGCTAAATCCCTTGCCAAAGGTCTTGGTGTTCAATTTAAACCAAACAGCTCAAACTCCTCATGGAACCCGTCAGGAAACCGCTGATCTAAAAAGGTTGTCTGTAGAGGGGGTGGTGTTGGACTGAGATGCTGTATTATATCCATAACCCTGCTTCTTGGGGTGGATGGGTACCTTGGCTCTGGCATACTCTGCCCAGGAGGCATACGTTTGTTCTGGCTCACACCGACCATCCCCAAGGGATATTCCCCTGTTGTGGCTGCGTCATATGGGGTCCGGTAGGGGTGGAAATCTGTCCCCATATCTGGTTTGGATTGAAAGATCGGCTGTCAAATCTTGGCTGAGTCATGGAAATGTTTATGGAGCTCTCCCATGTATTCTTATTTGGCTTGCTAGCGTAATAATTTCCATCACCGCTCCAATTTGCACGAGACTTTCGGTGAGTTGTGATAGGTTCTGTACCTTGCTTAGCTGATGGGTTCGTCGTGTTGTCTAAAAGAACTGATTGCTGAGAAAATCTTTGAGTACTGTCTCTCCGAGCACTCTCTTCAGCTTGAGGATGGGGTTTTAAAGAGAAATTAGGTGCAAGGCTGAGCCTAGGAGGTATCTCCCCTGGAGGGAGGTGTCCCCTCGGTTTATCTTTCACTGATTCTTCTTGCCTTTGTCTCCGAATTAATTCGGCTTCTTCTTCCTCCTTATCACCTTCGAAATCTCCTTTATTCTCTTCTCTATCTCTAATCACCTCTTCATCATCTGAAACGGGCTTCGTCGCCATTTTCTCAACAAAACTAATTAATACTCGAGTTTCAAGAAACACAAAAACTATGGTGGAAATGAAGTACTTAACGTTAAAACGCTACCAACAAAAACCTATCTTGTCATTGAATTACTATTCACTTACGCCCTCTCCTTATAAAATTAGTAACAAAACTACTTGATTACTAAACCCAAAAAAAAAACACATAAGCTAATTAGCTTCTTGCAAATGTTTTTTAAAATTTTATAAAAAGAACGCTCTTAATTATAAAAAAAAACAACAAGAGACACTTTAGTCTCAGTCGACTGTATATATATATATATATCTCCGTATATATATATATATAATATATATATCGAATATATATATATATATATATATATATAGATAAATAAATATATATATATAATATATACTATATGCTGTAAAAAAAAAAAGGACACTTTAGTCTCTCTCTAAAAAAATCTCTTTTTTATTTCCCAAAAACTAATAAACGCTCTACTATATATATAATATATATATATATGCTAGGCTTAAGAAAAAAAACAGACACTTTAGTCTCTCTTAATATATCTCTGTAGATATATACTTACTTACTCGCTGTAGGCTATATACTTATATATAAATATATATCGCCTACTTATAAATAAATATATATTCCCAATATATATTTATATATATTATATTATACTTGCTTCCCTATTAACTCTAGGTTAAAACTATATCATATATTTCTGCTGGCGAAATAATAATAATAAAAAAAAAAAAAAAAATATATATATACTATTATATATATAATAATATATTTGTACTATATATATATATATATATATATATATATATATATATATATATATATATTATAATTCTTTTTCTCTATGCCTCTTCCCTGTTTCTTTCCGCTTTGACCTTGAGCGGTGTGTGCCTGCACTCGTGTAAGTGTGAGCGGGTGCGTGTGTGCGGTGCGTATGTTATGCGGTCATCTCTGGTGCCAGGCTGGCTATAGTATTCGTTGCGTGCTATGCTCCTCTATCTCCTCATCTTTTTCTCTCGCCTAGCTTGCTATGCTCCTCTCTTCCCTCTCTTTTTCTCTACTCTCTTACTATTCTTTTCTATATTATACTATTACTATATATATATATATATGCCTACTATATATAAAATAACTATATTAATATATGATATATTATAATATATATATATATACTACCTATATTATATATATATATATAATATATATATAGTACACTATATTATATTACAATTATATATTACACTAAAGTTTACTGAATGTTAATTTAAAGAGAAAAGATGTTAGAAGGAGAGTATAATAGATAAAGTTAAATCTATAACACGCTTAAGAATATATATAAAAATATACGCTTAATAACCTCTAATTACACACTTTTTAAGAAACCAGAACCCTAAAATATACACATTTTATCAACTTATAAAGACCAATTGTGGTGATCACCCTAATAAAAAAACAAATACTTAAAATTATATAAATATTCTTTAACAACCTGTTTTACATAAGCATGCAAAGAAAAAATATTTTAATTATAATTCTCATATTAAAGTAATAATGATAATAATAAGTAATTGTTAATTCTTGCACTAAAGGTGATGACCTTATAATTTATATTTTCTGACAGAAGGGAAAATTCTATTTTGTGAAGGACTGTTCCTTCGATATTCGCTGGCTGAAATCTGTGAGAGGCGGGGAAGCGGCTTCTCTCAACTCGGCTTCTGCGAGAGAGACTATCCTTCTCGAGAACGGCGTGCTTTCTTGCTTCTTCTGCGTAGCTGGCTGGCTGGGAGACTATGGAAAAACTTCACCTAAATTTAAGAAAAATACTTTAATTTCTAATTAAAAATTCTTAACACTTGAGAAGACATCCCCTGGCTTATAATCCATGTGTTCCGATTTGAAGTGGATGGTATGGGGTCTTAGTTTGGGTGCCGCTGCCTTGCTGCGCTGCTTTGCAATCTGCTGTTTTGAAGTTCCACGCTCTTCATCCAATGGCAAAGTTAAGCCAGAGTAGTAATTGTGTTCTTGGTCATTCGCCTAGAACAAATAGATTTGGGTATTAATGAGTAAAAACCATGGTTTTGTCTTCACTCTTATATTACATACGGTGTGTGAGCACACTGACAAAAAGACTAGCCTCTCTTTAACAGAACAATTGGGGAGCCCTTGTACCATCAAACCTGAAGGAAAACAATCTAAGTTTATGGTAATCTACATGACCTCAAGATTTAATAACTAACACTAAAATCATAATACAATAATGTAACTTCATATTATATCAGAAATTACCCATGCTTTATAATATTACTTCATTAACCAAAATTAGTTCTCAATATATAACCTCAATAAAAAGTAAATTTATATGTAATTAAAAAATTCACAGGGAATTTTTAGATAATAATTTTTCATGCATAAAATGGTTATTAACGGACAAATTCTAATTAACTAATGCTGAAAATAAAATCATTTTATGTAGGTAATAAAATAAATGCTATAAAAAAGCTTGGCAAGTTTAGATAATAATTTCTTCAATGCATAAAAGTGGTTATTAAACGATCACCTCAATTAATCTAATCTGCTATAAAATCATTTATTCAGTTCACTAAATTACGCTTCCACCTTCTGCCTATAGAGGGCTCTTTGGAAAACAACATGACGCAGGAATACACTTAAGTATTTCCTTTAAAATTTTTTACCTGCATTATAAAAGAATGCACATTGTAAACAACAATAACTTAAAATTGTAAAATAAAGATATATATACAATTATATAATATTATATATCACTTATAATATTATATATATAATTAATATATATTTATTAATATTAATATATAAATATTAAAATATTATATTAATATATATATATTAATTATATATATATATTATAAATATATATATATATATTAAATAATTATATATAATATGTATAAGTTACAATAGGTATTTTATAATGCATATAAAGGGACGGGGAATATTTAAATAACTGTAGGAAGGTATATTTCATTTGCTGGAAACACATTCATGCCCCTTCACCTACCCTTTTCAAACTCTTTCTTTTATTGCAGTACCATCATTAAAACCCGAAACTATAATGTTTCATATAGCGGCAAAGCAAGAATGGTGACTTGGAATTTTTGATGAGGGACCCTGGAGGCTACTTGCCTATGCTTTTAATCAAAAATGAATCGGAATGCAGAGGAGAACGTCAAAACGAAATTTTCATAGGAGAATATTTGCAAAATAAAATTTGCATACTTTGAGATGTATAGTTAGAGAACTTTGAGTCCCTTAGGAATAGGGTATTGAGGAGATCCTGAAGTTTCATTTAATATGTTGCCATGTACCCGAGTCATGGCTTATAGCGTGAGAATGTTTAGAAAAATGTGCTCTGTTCTAACCTGTAAGCTTTGGGCGTCTTGCAACACATATTGTTGATTCGATTTGTTTGGCACACAAACTTACGTACCACATATATATATATATAATTAATATATATATATATATATTAATTATATATTATATATATAATATATATATAATATTATATATATATATAATATATATATATATATATATATATATATATATATGTGTGTGTGGTGTGTTTATGTCTCCTTGAGGTTATTCATTATTGGTATATGATGGGATTATGAAGAATTCGAGGTGGGGATGGCTAGAAGGAAATGGTGTTTTAGAATGATGGAGATAATGGAAATGAGTGGAGGGTGCCCTACTATTATATGCGGAATGATTTGAGTTTTGTGTGGCGAATCTGAAGAGAGTTTGAGAGGATTGTAGAGAGATTTTAGATAGATATGTATAAAAGGAGGGGTTTGAAAGTAAACGTAGATAATGATAAAGTTTGGTGGTTGTGAGTGAGGACAGTTCCCAGTGTGAAGTTATGTTAAATGGTGAGCAGCTTGGACAAGTTGTCTGAGTTTAAATATTTAGGGTACATGTTGGTTGGATGAGAAGGGAACGGATGATGCAGAATGTAGTAGGAAAGTTGTGAAATGGCAGAAGGTTGCTGGTGCGATTAAATTGTTGGTGAATGTAAAGGGACATCTTGAGTGCGCTAGGGTCTTACATGAGGTATGTTGTTACCTTTGTTATTGTAAAGTTAATGAGACTAGGGTCTGGAATAAGGAGTATAGATCTAAAAGTCAATGTGTTCAGATGACAATCTTAGGGCTTGCTAGGTGCTAAGAAGAATTGATAAAATAGAGATGAACGTATTAGAGAGTTGTGTGGTGGTGAGAAAGGGGTAAATGAGAGAAATAAATGAAAGTATGTTTGAGATGGTTTGGTCATGTGGAAGGTTGGTTTAAGCGGATGTTAGTGGCGAGTGTGTTGGGTACCGACCGGCTGGGAGACCAAAGAGAAAGTGGATTGAGTTGGTGAACGAATGTCTGAAAGGAGAGAAATGTGAGTTTTGGCAGAGGCGAGAATAAAGGTGCATAATAGGAGTGAATGGCGGGGTTTTTGTTATGGGGGGCACAGTTTGCCACCTGGGCCAAGGAATGACCCTTACACTGACGACTTACCATAGTGAGGGTCCGACGAATGTCCGCCATGAAGCTCTGGGGTGGATTTTCTGTCTTGATGAGTTCTCACTAATTAAATGGTACAGAGGGGGTGGTAAGGCTGGTTCCTTTCGACTTTTGTCTTTTGTCATATTCTTTCTGCTGCTTTTTTTTTCTTGAGGTAATGGAATAAACGCATCCCCCCAGTCTTGGGCAAAGAGGAAGATAAAAGACAGAACCCTGAATAATATCACTATATATATATATATATATATATAATATATATATATATTTTATAGTAGACTTTTTTATTTATAGATATATTTATATTATAATATCGTATATATTATATATATATTATATATATATATATATATATATTGACTATATATATATACTAATATAATATCCCATACCATGACACCGCATTGTTGGCAAGGTGGTGTTTGGAAGTATAAAATGAATTTTTGAGGTCTTTAATCAAACATCACCATTTCACGAAAAGCAAGATTTGATGAAGGTTTTCAAGCCCCTTTGCTATCAGACAAAGAGAATTTAAAAATTTCTAGAAAATAAAAAATTTTAAAATTACTTTTCTTTTTTAATTTTGCACTTTAATATTAATATATAAATATATAAGAATAAAGTATATATAATTAATTAATATA
>JABUQX010135746.1:0-17500 GCA_015478945.1 Trachelipus rathkii
ACAAAAAGAGAGATATTATTGATTTAATATATATGATTGTTATATAGTATATTATATATAGTATATAGAGTTATATATATATTATTATATATAATAATTATATATTATATAATAATATATAAATATATATATATATATATATAATATATAATTATTTTATATATATTAATAACTATAATATTATTATATATAATATAGCATATATATAGTATTATATATTTAATATATATATATATATAATATATATATATATATAATATTAATATAATGTTAATAATATATATAAATATATAATATATATATATTTTACTATATATATATATTAATATATATATATATATATATATATACGAGCCCGTGGGCTGTAATTGAATGATAGGAGTTTTGGGGTCAAAAGTGTTTGCACATAATTGAAGAAAAATAGATTAAGGCTTTGTAATTAGGTATATTTCCTATGATGAGCCAATCCTTAACTTAAATTTGTAATACTCATGTATTTCCATAAGACGCTTGATGTATACATTCATTTTTTTTAATATTAGTAATTATTTTGAATATTTACATTTCGTGTATATTATTTTTGTTACCTTTAACAGTAATTATTTGCCTTTTTTTTTTTTTTACACATTATAAGTGACTGACAGTGAAAAGTATTGACAACATTTGACAATACCAATTACCTGTGGTCGTACGAATGACCCTTTGGGAGGCCAATACCATGCCCGTAAAAATGGCCAATACTCTACTACTACCAATACTTTGGCAAAAGACCAACCTTAACATCTAATTATATTCTTATATATATATAGATTATATTATATATATATATATATATATTATATATATATATTATATATATTATATATATATGATATTATATAGATATATATATAGTATATAAACTATGATATTTGGCGGCGATCCAGCAATTCTCTTCCTCTCTCTTCTTCAGCTGATTTTCGATACCGATATTTCTATCCAAACTCCCAATTCAAAAATAACAAAAATACATTTAACCTCATGGTATGACATAAGACGATAATGCATATCAGTACTCCTCTGTACCACGGCCAAAACCTCCAACGTCAGATCTTACTTAATCACCTAGAAAGCGTGGTTGATCATCTCATTCAGTAATGTGGTCTCGTCTGGAGAAATAATATCATCCGTTGATCATCATTGAAAGTAACCATCATCCCCATCCCCAGTAACTTTAACAGGCCCCATTCAGTTCCCTAAAAAACTAACCCAAATACTCGGGACATAACCTGCACCACTTCACCTGTTACACCACAACATTCAATATACATCATACTGTATCCAGCAAACAAAAAGTAAAGTGTCCTTCCGGACCTTATTCCACCACATGTTTGCAGTAATTGAAACAACTACAGTATGTCACACATTCAAACAATCTCCAGATCTACAGATCAGAAACTAGTGGATTCTACAGTCTGAATATCCACGTAACCTCTCCCAGCTAATATATGTAAATAACAAACAGAATACAATAAAAAAAAAACTAATAAACCACCTCTATCCAGCACCTGCATGAAGAAACAAAAATCCTACCAATTCTGAACCATCTGGATATGATAGGATCTCATTTTACTCCAGGGATTCTCGACCATTCTCAATCTTGTCATAACCTACTTAGCAAGACCACATGCATCGCTAAAATTCGCTCCTTCTTCTGCGGCCTTGTTGAGGCGAATTTGTGTATAGAACTATCCCTCCCATAATAAACCCTCTTCAAAACCTATTCTAGCACACATTTTTCGCGTTAAAATTACCGAACAACTATCCGCAACAAGCTGCCTCATAACGCCTTCCCGTGATATATTTCCGTTCACAAGACACTAACTGATAAGACATAGATGTCCCTCTAGATGAGATCGCGGATATCACCTCCAAGACCTGTTCTAAAATTAAACTGAGATTCCAGACCTCATCGAAATACTCAGCTTCACTCTGCAACGATGCTTAACTGATTCGAATGCTGTTGAACCCTACTCTGAGGGTGCCACTTTCAGACTCCTGTACCAGAACAGCATACACCAGATCTACCTCCCTAAGAGTACCTATGGCTCGCCCAGTGGAGGTTGCTAGTTCTGGAAATGCTTGGACATGCCCATATAACGAGGAGCCCGGGCAATATATATTGAGTATAATAATATATAATTTATATTATATAATATATAGTATATATATATATATATTAATTATATATTATAATAATGATAATATACTTTTTATTCGTAAATGGAAATTTCTATTACGATCATGATATTATAGAATAATATCGTCAATAGCATATGGAATGTAAAAAAAAAAGAAAATAAAATAAATAAATAATCTGCAAGTTGAAAATGCCAAAAGTACTTGCATAGTATTTCTTTGGAATTTTTCAAGTACAAATGTGCAAGTACAGAGTACAAAGCTGGGTTTAGATACTGTATAGTAAAGTAGAAAAAAAAAAAAAAATACATAATACATAAGGTTCTAGTACTTGTACTTCAAGCCTCCAAGCCTGAATTGAAATATATATCTTCAATATTGACCTTTTATTGTATCTATAGCAGTTTTGATCTCAAGGCCAACTCTAACTATATTTTATTGTAAATTTTTTCCTTTGTTGCTATGTCCACTTAAAAATAGGCTGCAGTTTTATGTTTCATTTATGATAGAGATAGGAATTAAAAAAAATGGACTCTTTTGTGTTCAAAATCTTCTTATAAACAATGGACTCGAAATGTACGTTGGTAGATGGAAAGTTTTCTATTATGTTTACGATCAAAAGAAATATTATATTGAATTATATTATATTATATTATATAGTAATTATATATAATTATATATATATATTATATATTATATAAGTATAGATATATATATATACAAAGAAGGTATATCTATATATATATATATATATTTAAGTATAATATATATTAACTATATATATATATATATATGCCTATATTTTAATTCACTGTAATGTGACTTTTCTGAAAAATTTTATAAACTCATAAAACCCATTTTTCAGAAAGTCCCTTTCGGTTAGTATTTTTCGGTAATTTCCTTCGTGTAGAGCCAAGGAAGGAGGTAGGAACGCTTGCCGCTAAAGAATTTTCTCTAATAAACTAAACTTAACTACTTCTCTTTGAACTTAGACAGCAAAATTTTTAACAGAAAATCATTTCCGGAATAAAAGTCATAGTACAAGTATGGTACACAATCTGCAATATATTATATATGATATATAATATATATATATTATATATATTATATATATATATATATATATATATATATATATATATATATAACTATATATATATTAATAATATATATTATATGTATATATGATAATATATATATTAATATATGTAATAATATAGATAATATATATATTATATATTATTATATACTATATGATAATACTATGTATATATATTAATTCATCTCAGCAGGGGACATAAGATCTCTTTATTGTTCATTGATGTTTCCAGTATGGACTTAATATGGTAGAGTGGTAAAACAATTATTAGGGAGGTTCTTGTGCTCTTCTGGCCCTAGCAACTTTGAACAAATTTATTTTAAACCTTCGTTCCTCATTATCTTCCATGTGCACTTACACACTACAATCTCTTCCATCACCAATCTAACTAACACCTCACACCTTCCGTCCGACCTCATGACTGTTATTCATCATCACTGAATATCCCTCATCTTAACTCAATATACTTTTTCATAACATTACTTTAATTCATATTCACTTGCACATACTTCTTTTCAATTCTGCATCCTCATAGCTATTCACTATCACTAGTCGACAGGCAAATGATCAAACACCCTTTCTCGCCACTCACCATATCTCTCACCTTTTCTACATTTCTTAAACTCTTCCACATCAAACACCACTTCATCATTCATCTTTTTTTACTCCTCCTTCAACTCCCCTGAATCTTTTACCCCCCTATCAACATTACCCTTCACATCTACATTTCTCTTAACCTCAACACAGTCTCTCACTATACTTCATCTCATCCTTTCTACCACTACCGCTACTACCACTACTACTGTCACCACTCCCACTATTACTACTACTATCATCATTCTTCTTCAACTTCTTTTCCATTTTTTCCACTTTTGTTTCTAACACATAACATGAACTCTCCTTTCTTCTATTTTCATTCTTACTCTCTGTTGTGTCTTCTTCATATGCTCTACTCATATCACATATCTCCTAAATCGCCTTCATTATTTCCTCATTCTCTTCTCTATTACTCTTTACTTCTATTGCTACATTATCTACATTACTACCTCTATCTATTCTACGAACTTGACAACCACCATAATTACTATACCCATATCCACCTAAATTTATCCTTCTGCTCATAGTTGGCCTCTTTTCTAACACCATATTTACATGTCTTTGATCAGCCATATATGAATTACAATACTTCACATAAGTGATACTCCTAACCAAATATATCACACCTCTTTATGTAACCTAATCTATTCTGTTTATTTCTAGTGTTCTCACCCTCACTGTATCCCCTAACATACCTTTCATTTTTCATCTGACTCGTACTTAGCTTCCTCTTTTCACTGAAATTACCATAAAATACCCTTTTCTCACTTCTGACTAATACCATATACAAAAGTGTAAAATTGCATTTTTCAAAAATTTGCTAAAAATATTTTTCTTTACATTTTTTATATTTTCGTTATGCTATAACATTTACAAAGCTTTAAATTTGAAAATAAATATTTTAAACTATGGGTCTACCCTTAAAGTATCTGATTTCCAACAAAAGAAAAAATTCTTCTAAAATGTTTGGAGAAATTGACGCCATGCTTACATCTATACTATATAGTATAGTATATATATATATATATACTATATATATTATATATATATATTATTATTATATATATATATATAATATATATATATTATATATATTATATATATTTAGATATAATATATTATTATAATATATATAAGTATGGTATTAAGATGTATGGAAGATTTATTGTAAATATTGCTAGTACTTTGGTACCCGTATACCTCATTATTTTTTTTTTTTTTTTAAAGAGCATGCATTGGGAAGAAAGTTGATGCAGTTGGAACAGCTTGAATTAAAAGATTTAGTACCAATAATTGGGCACCTTGCAAAATTAAGATCTCTAATTTCTCAACAGAAAAGTAATATATCTGTTTCTGTAAATGCTGAGAAACGTCTATCAAATGAGCTAAATTGTGAGTGTAAACATCTTTCACCTTCCAGTCCATCATGTTCATCTTCCTCTTCTGATGATACGCTGCCAATATCAGACTATGAGAAACTTAGAAGCTTTGATGTTGCAAAGTTAATAGATCTCAAAGAACCAAGCATTTATCATCTGTTAGAAGAAAAAAAGGGTCTAGATCGCCTGCAGAAGAATTGTTTAGCCAGACATTTTGTAGAGAAATTGATTGAATTATTTGGACACTACATGAAAAAGGAGGTTATGCTAGCAGCAGCAAAGAAGATAGCTGACACTTATCTTGATTTAAGACCATATGTAATTATATTTATGTATTTTAGAATATTGTTAATAGGAAGATAGGTATTGTGGAGCTCTCTGGTATATATCTATAATATATTAATTATAATATATATATATATATTTATATAATTATATGAGTATATATTATATATATAACGTATTATATATATATAATGATATATTATTATAATATATTATATATTTATAATATTACCGCGGATATAGTAGTATGTAGGATTCGTGTGGGAATAGTAAGTGTAACGATCTAAGTTGCAGGCTATGCAGATGGATAGTCTTAGGTGTGAGAAAGATTGATAAGATGAGGAATGAACATATTAGAGAGGTTTGTGGTGTAAAAAAAAGGTGTCAATGATAGTATAAATAAGAGTGTATTGAGATGGTATAGTCATGTGGAGAGGATGGATGGAAGTCAATTGGTTAAGTGGATATATAGAGGTGAGTGTGTTGGAAACGGACCGGCTGGAAGGCCAAAGAAGAAGTGGTGAGGCCGTAAAAGAATGTCTGAGTGATAGGAATGTTGATGTGGAGCAAGCGAGAAGAATGGTGCATGGTAGGAGTGAATGACGTGGTTTTTCGAGGGAGCGTGGCTGTGGGCTTGGCCCAATGGATAAACCAGGCTTTTGACGAATTACCACAGTGGGTGATTGTCACGATATATGAAGCTTCAGGGCGGATTTCTGCCGTGACAGTTTCCCACTTAAGGGTAGGAGGGGATGGTATCGGGAGGGGGGGGGCTTTCTTTTCGACTTATGTCACCTTCTTCTTTTACTCTTCCTTTGCTGCCCTAGAGGTTGCCTAGCACCCACCCGTCTGGGCATACAGAGAGGGAGCATATAGATATAATATAGTATTATATATATATATTATATATATGATATATTATATTATATATATAATATATATAATATATAATAATATATCTATATATATATATTCTATATATATATATATACTATATATTAGTTTATATATATCTTTGTTTTTTTTTTTTTTTTAAGGAATTTTTCTTTAATATAAAAACTGTGGTATTTGCCTGCTTCTAAATGTTCACCTTCTTCTGGTCTATTGGATCAAAGACTTAAAAATTGGCGGAAGAAATTATCACCACATGACAAAAAGATTTTGAAAAGGGCTGAACTACCAGTAAGTAATGTATTATTTACTTCATATAAGGGTTACTGCCGCACTTACCATCACTGCCCAATGAAATGTTAATAATATGTGCATTTCTTTTTTCAGGAAACATTGAATGCAGATTCTGAAGGGGAACATTCTCAGAATTGGAAATTATGGTTACAGGAAAATGAATCTCCTGCTGATTTAGTTCAAGAGAAATGGCATTTGTCCTTTGGTCATCGACGAAATGATATAAAGGATTTGCATACTACTCAGGTCCTTGAACAATGGCCCTGTTTACTTAAGTCTGAGTGGGTAAGTTCCTTTAAGACACGTACAATAAAGCAATTGGCCCAATCCACATGGAAATGTGGGAACCATTTCCAGTGGTCTAAGGCAATTGCTTTACACTACTAAATATACGAACATTGGACTTTAGGCTCATATGTTAATTGACCATTTATTCTTGACTGACAGTATCACCAATTAGGAACTTATCTCATTACGGTAGTTGCTTTGTTTACTTTGAAAAGTGATGCTTTCCTGATCTGACAATGTCTGCATGTTGCAAATATTTTATTGATTGTGATAATGATTATTTATCAAAGCTTTGAGTAATAACTTTTAATCCTTTTTTACATTTCAGATTAATGAGGATTTTAGGGCCCTAATACCCACTGCAATACATGACGGATTAGATGTCGGTTTAGACAAATTTGCAAAAGAACTCTTCACCAAACTCCCTGACCTTAAACGTGCTGCTGCTATTGAAGAGTTTGCAAAGCTGAAGCAATTAATTTCTGAAAGTGACCCAGGTATGATCCTATGAAAACTTCATGTAAATTGAATTACTTGTGTGCCAACAAACCCATGTATAATAATCGCTGACAACCTCTATAAAACATACATTCCAAAGCTAATGCATCTTGTAATAAAAACTTCAACAATATTTTCATTCTGCTTAATAGGCAAAAATTAAAGCACACGAAATATCCTTTGAGAAGCGGTCAAAAGTGCTGCCTTATTGCTGTTGCTTTAGTTTTTTCACAAGGAAAGCGTAGTCATGCAGAAAAGGAAGTAAAAAAGTTTCAATTCGTCCATCATCAGAAATGACAAAATCTCTCAATTTTATTGAAGGAATTCCTGGTCCAGTGTGTTGATATATATATAGGTTACTAGTATATATATATATATTATATAATATATATATATATATATATATATGTTTCTATATATATATATTATATATATATATATTATACTATAATATTATATAAATATATGATATATATATATATTATAATATAATATACATATTTCTTCATCTACCTTTTTTTTCAAGATTGGGAGTAAAGTTGCGTTACATGCATCAGAAAAGAAAATTCATAGGAGAATGAATTTAAAAAGTCGAAAGAACAGCCCAGCTTACCGGCCGCTTCTGTATCCATAATTTAGCTAAAGAACTCGTCGCAATCAGAAAATCCACCCTATGAGGGCTTCACGGACGGACGTATGCTAACTAGCGTAAATTCGTCAGTGTAGGGTTCATCCATCGCCCAGTTCCACAACCATAAACCCTTAAACACCCCGCGTGTCTCTCTATCATGCACCTTTCTCTCGTCTCTGCAAACTCACATTTCTCGATCGCTGCAGACATTCTTTTACCGACTCAATCCACTTTTTCTCGGTCTCCCACCGGGTCGGTTTTCCAACACATTTCACACTATACATTCAGCTTAACCAACCCGACTATCATCCATCCTTTCCACATGACAACCATCTCAATGTACTTTCATTGTATTCTCTCGTTTGACCCTTCTTCACACCACACCACTCTCTAATAAGTTCAATTCCTCACTTTTATCAAATTCGGTTCTCACACTAGCACACCCTAATATTGTCCATACCTGAACACATGAACTTTAGATATATATATATAATAATTATATATATATATATATATATATAATATATATCATATATATATATATATTATATATATAATATATACGTACATATATATAATATATATATTAATATTTAAATTATATTATACTATAAACAGGAATGTGTTGGCGTTGGATGCGTGCAATGACGGAATAGGTTTTTGGAAATGGAGGTCATAGAAAGGAGGAGTAATAGGTGGAGAGTGAGAAAGATTTAAGATGGTAAATCTGCGGTAATAAATGAATATTATGGGTGAAATGGATTCAATGGAACGGATTCGAAGATGGTGTAATTGATTTGATGGTTGGAGCTTGTGTAATAAGCGTTTATGGAGGGTATAGTTCCGGAGTGATACGGATGAAAGAGCAATATAGTACGCGTAAAGAGGTAAGGGACCTTAGGTGGAGAGCTGTAGAATTTTGGGGGAATATAAGTTATAGTGTTGTAGGGAAGGATTTATGCCTGTATTTTAGTAGAGCAGAAGTGCGTCGATTGACTAATGGAGGGATAGTTCTGAGGTTGGAGGTAAAGCATAATAAGTACCTTGTACTAAGGTAAGGGGATTAGGGGAACTGGTAGGAATTGATGGGGAGATGTAGTGTCTATCTGAGTGTTGGTGGGAGAATGCTGTATTAAGTGTCGAAACGGTGCGTCGATGACTTGAAGGACTGATGGTGAATGAACAACGGGTGCGTTTGAGGAGTGGTAGAGTGTGTGACCAGCAAATAGTTCTTACATTGAAACAAATGATTGAGGAAATAGAAAGAAAGTATTAATTGTAATTAGGGTTTTTATAGATTATTGGCAACGCGCGTATGATAGGACAGTTAATAAGGAAGCCTCTGGGCGTATGGCCAGGTGTTAATTGATTGTGGTACTGTGGTAAGCTTCGGTATGAAATAAAAGTATGGTATGTACGCTGGTGAAGCGGTTGTAAGAATAAATGGTGTCAAAAGTGACGTTGGTGTAATATTCTTCGCGATGTAGGCAGGGATGTGTTTGTCCCCTTGGTTTATTCAATCTGTAATACTGAAGGGGTTATGAAGATTAGAGATGGGTGGTGGGCAGGAAATGGTGTTAAATTGATGGAGAATGGAGATGAAGGTGGCCCTAGGAGTTTAAGCGGATGATTTGGTTTGATGTGGTGAATCTGAAGGTTTGAGAGGATTGGGTAGAGAGATTGCAGGGTTGTAAATATGAGGGTTTGAAGTAAGCACGATAAGTAGTATGGTTGTGAGTCGAAGACAGTCCTCGGTGATGAAGATAAGTTTAGATGGTGAGCAGCTGGAACAAGTGTCTGAGTTTGAATACTTAGGATATTTCCTATTCTTTATTCTCTGAAAACCTCCTGTACTCTCTCTCGTGGTCTTTTTGCACTTGCCTTTCCAAAACCATACTTATTCCCCTTGCATGAGTCACATACAATTCTCCTACCAAGCTCCTCATTCACCTGTCTGCTACTCTCACTTAGACATACACGCCATATTCGTTTCTAATTACTGCCTACTAATGCCAATCGTAAACCTGTCATAGTGCTTTCTCCACAGATCATAAATGAAATAGTCTTTTATTCCTCTTACCATTTTTTTCAATGAACTGATACACTGTAAATATATGTTTGATTTGTTGATTAGTGTATATCCTTGTCTATGAAGAAATTGATTTGAGCTAGGCGGATTAATGTATCTTCATTATTGATTGGTTATACTGTTTTTATAATAATGGTCATTCCCTTTGCAGGAAGGATCAATTGACGAGCCATTTAAATACACATAAGAAAAGAAAAGACGTCAACCTCTATTGTTAGCATCTCCGTGAAAACAGATTGAACACCGGTCAATCGTCCAGTTATTGCTTGCGTAAGTCATCAAGCTTGCTCCTCGCTAAATTCAGAGCTGTTGACACACTATTGTTAAATATATGTTTGTATTGATTTAAAGTATCCGGTGTACTGCAAAAATACTAACCAGACCAGGGTATGTATTTTATAAAATGACACAGCTCGAACCACTGGAGTTGTCGCTTGGAATTTTGTCTAATTTTTTAGTTTCTAGTGATTTTATTAATGCTCTTAGGTAATTACAACTAGCGATTTTTTCATATTTTATAATTTCTATATTTTTTTCAATCTTTTTAAAAAAAAATTCTGTTTTTTTATAACTTATTATATGATCTTATTATTATAATATATATTATAATATATATATAATATATATATATACATATAGTAATTAATATATATATATATAGTATATATTATATACTATATAGTATATTATTATATATATACCGGTATATTATCATATACTAATATATTTAGATTAGATTTATATATATATAACTATATATTATTATATATCTATCATGATAATGATAATATAGTAATAATAATATTATATATATGAGATATATATATAATTATAATTTATATATAATATTATATTTATAATATATATATATCTTTATATATATATATATATATATATATACTATATATATATAATATATATATATATATTATATATAGAAATAAAAATATTAATATATTATATGTATATATATATATATATTATATACAAAATATATTATATATTATAATTAATATATATATATACTAATGATATATATATATAATTATCTTAATTATAAGCCTAAGATTAAAGTACATACTTATATATATTTTTATAACTAAAATCAAGTTCAATCTGGTAAATTTACATTGGGGCAAAGTGCGTCTCAGATGAGATGCTTGGCTTGAAATCTTCCACTCTTAATTGGGGACTTCATTCCTGAGAATGACAAATACTGGGTATTATATCTTTTTCTGTTGGACATTCTTGACATTATAATGCCCGTTATATCTGAAGATCACTTAATTCAGTTAGACGTTCATAGAAGGCTTACTACTAATTTCTGAAGCAGAATAAATGAAGCTGTGAATACGATTATTTAATATCTCTACCGAAAGCAACTTGCGACCGACAATAAACTCTTTTAGTATCAAAATCATTTCTCTAGGAACAACGCCCTCTAAGAAATCATGCATCCAATCCAATGCGATGTTATCGGTTACATGAAAGTATGGCAACTGATTAAGAATGCTTACAGTTTTTATACCCATAGTGAAAACGCCATTTTCCGCAGTTGTTACTACAGCGTCGTACTCAGCTTTTTTCCTAGCTAATGATAAAATTGCTTGTACAATGTCTACAAAAATATATGGAATTGAAAGATTCATTATACCCCAGAATCTTATTAAGGCCCAAATTATCTCCAAGGAACTGCCAAACTCTGAATTTTAAGTTTCTATTTTGCACCTGAATACCTACATGAAATAGCTCTGTAAGTTCTAAAACAAGATGCTCTAAAATTGTGTTAAATCCATATTTATCTAAATCGATGGTGTTACAGATTATACAAACAAATATTGAATTCAAAGTTGATCTACACTCCGGTGGAAAATCCAAAATATTGAAGTAAATCATTGCCAATTTATGAATGCCAGCATGGGAACCAATAGGATTGCAAATCTCAATGTCATCATAATAAATTGACAACAAAATAACGTCATTAGTTTCTCCAAAGCTTTTGCAATAATTAGCATCCTGGACATCCCGACAAAAATCATTCCTAATTAGTTTGTATTTTTCTACTTTCTCAATTACATCATTCGAGTTAAATATATTTCTTAAAATATCTGTTAACCTAAAATACTGCATAGTATCATTAATTTCAACAGCTCTTGTAACACCCCCAAATCTTTTGTACTCTGTCCTGCTACCTAATGCGATTTGTTTGGCTTCTACATATGTATCAAGGGAAGAAATAAGTTTCTCAATTTTATATGCATTATCAGCATCCAAATAGCCATCTTTTAAATCATTAGCAAATGCTACTGTACGATAGAAATTCTTATGCTCTTAGACGTTGCTTCAATAGTGGTAATTATTCATTATTTATTACTTTAAAAAGTGTGTTATGCTACAGTTGATAGAAATGTTTTACGCTTAATTACACTTCCAATTTACCAATATACAATGTTGAAAGTATATTTATTTTGTACATTCTAACTTTACAAGTAAAAATAATAAATTGTACAAATATTTTTGCGTTTACTATTCCTGTATTAAGACTAACTACAAATTTAAATTTATTACATAAAGAATGGTATGTTTTAGATAATATGAAAACATAACATTTCTTGATGTAATTTGTTTTTAAATTTGTATTTACTCTTACTGCAGAATTTGTAGTATATTCTATAACTACCTGTAGGATTAATTATTTTTCAAAGTAAATTATTGCAAAATTGTAGTTGTGAATACAACAGGCATAGTATTATTTACTATAACTATATGTAAAATATACCATATCGTGAAGTCACTTTTTGTAAATGTATAGTTAATCTTACCAAAGGATTTTTAGTATATACTAAAACTATGTGTATAATTAACACTTTTCCAAAGTATATTTTTGCAATATTGTAGTTATGAATACTACAGACCTAGTAGAATGTAATATAAATATATTATATTTGTATTACATTCTACTAGTTCTGTAGTATTTATAACTAAAATATTGCAATAATGTAATTTTAAAAAATGTTAATTATACAACTAGTTTTAGTATATAATACAAATCCTGTAGTAAGAGTAACTAAAATTTACAAGAAATTACTTCAAGAAATGGTTTATTTTACAAATACTTTTAGTAAATAAAACTATGACTGTAATATGCATAACTACAATTTCGCAATAATTTACTTTGAAAAATAGTTAATTCTACAAATAGTTTTTGTACATACTACAAATTTCTGTAGTAAGATTAACTTCAAAGATAAAAAATTAACATCAAAAAATGGTATCTTTAACTTAAATTTATAGTAGTAATGACAAGTATTTTGCAATACTCTACCTCTAGAAATGGTAAATTCAATTTCATTTATGTAGTAAAAATAACCTCAAAATATAGTATATTGAACAACTAAGTAATAGTTTAATGTACTAGTAAATAACTTAATAATTACTTTAAAAAAATGGTAAAAACAATTCTAGAAATGGTAAATTCAATTTCATTTATGTAGTAAAAATAACCTCAAAATATAGTATATTGAACAACTAAGTAATAGTTTAACGTACTAGTAAATAACTTAATAATTACTTTAAAAAAATGGGTAAAAAAAATTCTAGAATTCTAGAATAAATGGTAAATTCAATTTCATTTATGTAGTAAAAATAACCTCAAAATATAGTATATTGAACAACTAAGTAATAGTTTAACGTACTAGTAAATAACTTAATAATTACTTTAAAAAAGTGGTAAAAACAATTCTAGAAATGGTAAATTTAATTACATTTATGTAGTAAAAATAACCTCAAAGACATAGTATATTGAACAACTAAGTAATAGTTTAACGAACTAGTAAATTAAGTAGTAAAATTCACTACTACTCTTTCTACTACAAGTTGTAGTAGAAAAAAATAGTTAAAATTAAACTGTCATTTATACTACTAAATAAAAGTTCATTTTACTACCACACAAAAAGTAATTTTAACTAATACCTGTAAGTAGTTTTCATTCTACTACAAACAATAGTAAAGATTACTTTTTTAGGTGTTTGGAGCTCACCGTAGCCAAGGTGTATATATACCCTTCTCGTAAATGCTCATCATATTATCATCATTTTTAGGAAATTAGATATTTATATATATATATATATAATTATATATATATCATACATATATTATATATATATATACGTAATATATATATTTATATATATTATATATAATATACAAACTATGTTAGTATAAATAAATATATATATATATAATTATTTATATATATATATACTATACATACTATATAGCCTATATATATATAAATATATTATATATCTATATATATAATAATTTATTATATAATCTATATATATATAATATATATTATAATATATATATAAATATATATATATATATAATTACCACATTCCACCGAGTCGAGAATCTCCTAGTCAGGTAAGGTAGTTCAAATTCAAAGGTCACACATGCCTCGATTCATGACGTTTTGATAAGTTGTGCAAGTGAATAAGTGGTTAGGAAATTAGATGAAGGAAGTCTGTTCCAGATCCAGTGGAGTAGCATGTAAGATGAGCATAGCATTCAAGTCTTGGATTACAAGAATTGTTCAGGGAAGGATGAGGAACTGAATAAAAGGCTTAGTCAAACGAACTCTTCTCAATGAAAATTGTGTGGGACAAGAGAGTTCAAAAGAGTAGTGTCCGTTGAGAGAGAGAGAGAGAGAGAGAGAGAGAGAGAGAGAGAGAGAGAGAGAGAGAGAGAGGAGAGAGAGAGAGAGAGAGAGGGGAGAGAAGAGAGAGAGGGAGAGAGTAGAGAGAGAGAGAAAGAGAGATGAGAGGAGAAGAGAGAGGAGAAGAGAGAGAGAGAGAGAGAAGAGAGAGAGAGAGAGAGTAGAGAGAGAGAGGAGAGAGAGAGAGAGTGTTCGTTGTAATAGCGATGGCAAAAGGAAAGTGAAGCAGCAATTTAAGGAGCAGTATAAGAGTGGAGAGAAAGTTAGTGAGAACAAGAGCGTTTTTGATCAGACCCAAAGCCTTAGGCTCCACTCTTTTTAAGGAGGTCTGTTTGACCGGAATGACCCCAGATGTGTCAGGCATATTTCTGCTTTAAATTGCAAACAATTGGGGTGGCCTGAAGAAATTCCAAAGGCAACAAGATTCATAGAATTCTCCATATTAGTATATAATATATATATATATTTATATATATTACTATATATATATATATATATATATTATATATATATATAATAAATTATATATATATAATAATAAATATATATTATATAATATTATATATATAATTATACAGGTGATTCACAAAACTCTGCGCCAAACTCGGAGGCTAATAGAGCAAACCCGTATGAAGGTAACATTTATTGTTAAATAATTATAGTCAGATTGGTGTATGAGCTCGTTTCAAAAGTTCACGGACGATCGAAGTACACTAGTATGTTGTTGACGCGTCGATTAGGTACGACAATTATGGTTAGCTTCAAGTTTTAAATGGTTCGTGAATATGTACTGATGTCGTTGTCCTTCGGAAAACCACGTGGCACATACATTTACCTTGCCCAATTCAATCGTTGATTTCAGTTAACCAAGGCTCGAATACAAATGGAGTCAGCTACCAGCTCTTTCCGAGACTAATCGGACATATATATGCGTTTACGCTTCGGCGAACGGACATGGACGAAAGACGCACGTCAATGTACGGGAACGGTTCTTTCCACACAGAAACACCCACCACCACTACAACTGTTTCGCTCGCGCTGTTCATCAGCGCGCTTCGGGTCATCGGAACCTCGACCCATCTGTGAATTGGTGGAAAACCACGTCATACGAGGACCACTGCGCTTTGAAGAGGGTGACTTGAGAGAGTCGCAAAGACCCGTCGACTTAGCACACGGCGCCATTGCCATTCGCCATGGGTTCAAAATCAGCGTCTGTGGTACGGTCTTGCAAGAGCAAGCCTCCATGCATACCACCTCCAGAAAGTACAAGGACTTGGGCCAATTGACTTCGCACCCCGTGTGCGATTGCCCGGTGGTTTCTGCAACAGCATCGATAAACCTGCCTTTCCTGCACATGTTCTGTTACCGAATGAGCTATATTCAACAGCAGAAACAGCACATTGGGACTGAGGACCAATCCACACGAAGTTCATCAGAGTTCACCCAGGACGAATGTTACGTAAACAGTCTGGGGTGGAACTCTTTGGATTCGTGCTGGACATATCATTCACACATTTGATGGACCTGCGTACCTGCACTACTCCAGAACACGCTTCCGAAGCTCATGGACGACATATCCCTTGCGATCCGCAGAGACATGTGGTTTCAACATGTTGGCACTCTAGCGCACTTCAACCACCAGTACGGGGCATTTGAACAGAGTTTACACTGACAAATGGATAGGGAGAGTTGGACCTGTTGCCTGGTCTGCCAGATCACCCGACCGTCACTCCGCCCTGAGCTTAAGTTTCTTGGGGCAGTGAACGAGTTGTTGGTATACATAACCCAGTCAACACATAGAGAGGAACTGATTCAGCGAAATATTCACTGCTGTTTGATCTAATCAACACAGAGAGGTCTGTTCGGTGGAGCTCCCGACGAGGCAATAGCACGGGCGATTACGATGTAATCAGGTCAGCGCAGGTACACTTTGAACCCTCCTGTAATTTTCCATCCAATAAAATGATTTCATAAGCAAAACTAACCATTGTTTGTTTACATTACCTCGCGTGCAAACATCATACGTTGTTTACAAAGATATCTTTATTGTTACCATCTATCAACCCTCGAGTACACAGAATGTAATCATTAAAATTTAGGAAGAAAGAGAATTTATATTTTTAGTATTGTCTTAAAAATCTTATTTGCTATGAAAATATTTTAATGCTTTTGAATTCTTATTCTCTCGCTCTCTCGTCGTCTCTCCTCTCCTCTCTCTCTTCTCCTCTCTCTCTCTCTCTTTCTCGTCTCTCCTTCTCTCTCTCCTCTCTCTCCCTCTCTCTCTTGTCGTCTTCTTCTCATCTCCTTCTCTCTCTCCTCTCTCTCTCTATCTCTCCTCTCTCTGCTCCTCTCTCTCTCTCCTCTTTCTCTCTTTCTTCTTCTTCTTCTTCTTGTCTTCTCTGTCTTCTTCTCTTCTTCGTTCTTCTCTTCCTTGCTTCTTTCTTCATTCCTGCTTCTTCTCTTCTTCCTTCCGTTCTTCGTTCTTACTTCTTCTTCTTCTCTCCTTCTTCTTTTTTCTTCTTCTTTTCTCTCGTTCTCTCCCTCCTCTCCC
>JABUQX010135746.1:22500-32500 GCA_015478945.1 Trachelipus rathkii
CCTCCTGTACATACAAGGACACCACTCCTCCTGTACATACAAGGACACCACTCCTCCTGTACATACAAGGACACCACTCCTCCTGTACATACAAGGACACCACTCCTCCTGTACATACAAGGACACCACTCCTCCTGTACATACAAGGACACCACTCCTCCTGTACATACAAGGACACCACTCCTCCTGTACATACAAGGACACCACTCCTCCTGTACATACAAGGACACCACTCCTCCTGTACATACAAGGACACCACCCTCCTGTACATACAAAGACACCACTCCTCCTGTACATACAAGGACACCACTCCTCCTGTACTTACAAGGACACCACTCATCCTGTACATACAAGGACACCACTCCTCCTGTACATACAAGGACACCACTCCTCCTGTACATACAGATCACCACCTCTTGTACTTACAAGGACACCCACTCATCCTGTACATACAAGTGACACCACCTCCTGCACATACATGACACAAATTGTACATACAAGGATACTCACCTCCTGTACATACAAGAACACCCACCCTCCCAGACTAAGGACACCACTCCTCCTGTACATACAAGGACACCACTCCTCCCGTACATTTAAATTGTATAATGAAGTCACCTTAATTAGTTGAGGTTGAATGGGTTACTATAACTACATCGTACTTTAAGAACATAGGCATGTTAGGTCCTTGTCACATAAACGGGGAGTTAAAAAAGGGAGAATTCTCCAGAAGGGAGTTTCAGAGCTGAAAATATGGGATGGGTCACATAGAATGCTGCAACGCACCACGACATTGTACTCTATCTTTGGTTGGTTGGTTTAAATATCTGAAGGCGTGTTGAAATTAGAAGCACAGTGAAGAGAAATTTAGAGGAGCTCGCTAAAGAGTAAATCCCTATATAATTTTTATTGTGTTCTTTGTGAAGTGAATTTTGATTGTGTTTGATTTATTTTATATTCTTGACACTTGTTAAAAAAAAAAAAATTATTTATTATGTTAAAAATTTATTAAATCAATTAAAAATAGTTAAATTTGGTTTTCTTAGCAAAGCAACTTTCTTATTTATTTTGATTGCATTTTTCATTTAAATTTTAAATAACAGCAAAGAAATACGACTATTTTTTTCATTTTTATTCTATTTCTTTGACGCAATTCTATGAAGGGAGAAAATAGCTGATTGATCTAAAGTTGATGGAACTGGAAATAAACGATCTTTTGTGTTATGTTACGACTGCATTATGCTGTAGACTATAATACTATTGTGATCACATGTGTCGCCTTTACGGAGCAAATAATATTAAAGAAGCGAAACAAAGATTAGCTAATGCTATTAAAGAAGAGATCAAATGGAGAAGAGGTGATGACAGAATTAGAGCTGATATGAATGATGTTTTAGATATGATAAGTTCAGCACAACAGAATGGTATAGTTTTACTAAATTTGTAGCAGAATCGTTTAGATCGTTACCACCTTCTAGTGGATTTGAAATAATAGGAGAAAGTCTTATTAATCTAACAGATGAAGTGATAAAGCTGAAAGATGAGGTTAGCCAATTAAGGAATTGCAGAACATCTGAAAAAAATGTTTCAACTGAATTAGTTAGCGTAAAGGAACATCTATTTGATATTAGAAAAAATATTAATATACTAAATGAAGAAAGACCGCATCTTAACAGATTTACACCTAAAAAAAATTTGAGAGATTTGAGTCCTTTAGTTAATCTTTCAGTCTTACAATGCAACAAGGTGTAATCAATGAGGTAAAATTACCAATTTGAGAAAGCGCTTCCTTCAGCACCTTCAGCCTTGCAATTGGAACAAGGTGAAATCAATGGAGATAAAATTGAGGGTGACAGTGAGAAATCTTCTCAAAATTTGAATGATAAACTTTGGTCTGAAGTGGTATCAGGCTCGCGTCAGAAAAGAGAGAAATTTCAGAACAACAAGAAAGTTCTAAATAAGAAAGTAGAGGAATCAAGGAATAGCGAAAAAATATTTCCAGAAAATAACGATGGTCTTACATTAGTAAAGCCACGAAAAAAAGGATACCTTATTAGAGGAACTAAAACTTCTGATCCAAGGGATAAATTAATTTGTGCTAAATCGTTAACTGATTTTTATGTAGGTAAATGTGATTTGAGTGTAGAAGACGTTCATATTAAAGAATTTATTAAGAGTAACCTAAATACTGAAATGATAAATATAACTGAACTTAGAAGTAGGAATCCGTATTCGAAGTCTTTCAAAATAACCTTGGAAAGTTCTTTAAGGGATAAATTATTAAAGGATGATTTCTGGCCTGTAGGCATTATTTGTAGAAAAATTTTCAAAGGTAATAACAATGGACCTGGAAAACAATGATACTAACTCTTTGAGGATATGTTCTTATAACTGTAACTCATTTAGAAATAATTTAAATAATATAAAGAGCCTTATGGATAACCACGATGTAATATTGTTACAAGAAATTATGCTGATGGAAAGAGATACATATTTAATTGATAATTTGTCAGAAAATTGGGATAATATATATTTTGTTCAAAAAGAATATGTTAGTGAGATACACGAAGGTAGACCTAAAAGAGGAATTTGCATTATTTGGCGAAACTTTCTCTCTAAATTTATAAAACCAATTTATCATAATGACTCGATTTTAGGAATTTTAATTGATTTAGGTTACAAGTTATTGATCTTGAACATTTACCTGCCATGTTTTAAGAGAGAAAACGATGTAATTTTGGATTATCTAAATGAAATTATGGAGATTGAAGCAATAATAAAAAGTACTCATCATGATTCTTTAATCATTGCAGGTGATTTTAATACGAACTTAGATGGTTCAATCTATGGTGAAATTTTAAATGACTTTGTTAAGAATTTTAAATTGGTCTTGATGGATGGAATTTTGCCTAAGGATTCATTTACATATCTGTCACCGGCTCACAACACAACATCCTGGTTAGATCATGTTGTTTGTTCTAATAACTTGAAGGAAGATATTAATGATGTAACAATCCTATATGATTGCTGTTTGTATGATCACTTTCCAATGTCTTTTACTCTCTTAATGAAGGCTCAAATCGAAAAAGAAAGATATAAAGAAGACCTTGACTTCAGATTTGTTTACTGGAACAAGCTGACTGGCCTAGAAATAAAAAGTTATAAAAATAACTTAGATCAATTTAGTGATATTATAAGAAAATCTAAAAACGAAGTTATACACTGTAATAAATATGGCTGTAAAAATGAACGACACCTAAATCAGATAGATGTGTTTTATGAATCTATATGTAATAGCATGCACAAGGCTAGTGAAAAGCTTACTATAAAAAGAAAAATCATTAAAAAATGCATTCCAGGTTGGAATGATTCACTGAAAAACGTTCATCGGGATGCAGTTAACAAATTCATTACATGGAAAAATAAAGGAAGAAAAGTAACAGGCATAGAATTTGACAATATGAAAAATTCTAGAGCAAAATTTAAATACGAGTTAAAAAAATGTAGAAATAAAGAAGAGGAAACAAGAAATAAAAACTTACTAAAAAGTTTTAAAAACAAAGAAATGAAAAATTTTTGGAACCAAGTTACTATCAAAGATGAAAAGAAAAAAATTACCACCAAAATAGATGGTGAATCTGATGGAATGATTATAGCAGAGAAGTTTTCAAATAAATTTAAGGCTATATTTGATGATAAATATTGCCAGTCTAATGACAATTTTATTTCCAAAGATGTCGCATGGAGGGAAGTGTATGAAATGTTTAGTGCTACAGATATTAGAACTGATTCATAAATTGAAACCTACATTGGGACCGGACAATATACATTTGTTTCACTTAAAATTTGGTACGGAAGCCTCCGATAGGTTAATAGCAGAATTATTTCCCAATCAAAATGCTAAGTGGAGTTATTACTCCAATAATAAAGGATCAATACGGAGACTGTTCAGATATTGATAATTACAGACCAATTATGATGTCATCTGTTTTCCTTAGATTGATGGAAAAGGGTTTGTTGGATAGATTAGAGGATTTTGTTACTCTTGACGATAGGCAACACGGTTTTAGGAAAAATTATTCAACAGTGACGGCCATGTTTTCTTTAAAGGAAACTATTGCGAGCTATACTGATAGAGGATCGGATGTATACGCCGCTTTTTTGGACTTTTCCAAAGCGTTTGATAAGGTCAATCATGAGGTCTTATTCAAAAAACTTAATGAGATGAATATTCCCTCCGGTATTTTGAATATTATAATGAGTATTTATAAAAATCAATTTGTTAATGTTAAACACAAAAATAGTTTTTCAAATACTTGGCAAGTAAAAAACGGTGTAAGACAGGGAGGTGTATTTATGTTGATGAACTAATAAGGAATATTGTTAAAAGTAAAATAGGAACTAGATTGGGATTTCGTATGTCAAATATTATTATGTATGCTGATGACTTAGTATTGCTTGCTCCATCAATTAGCGGCCTTCAGACTCTTCTATATAAAGCAGAAAATGTTATAACTGATTTATGCCTAAATATAAATCATGACAAGAGTTTGGTTGTTAACTTCATTAAGAAAAACGGCAAAAATAAAAGAAAATCAAGTGAAATTCAAGCTGTCAGGTGATTCATTAAGATATGCAACGCATTCTAAATACTTGGGTTTTTATATTAATAATTATTTAGAAGAAAGTTTGGATATTAAAAGAGCAAGAAACAAATTTTTTGGTAAGTTTAATCTTATTTTGCGTAGATTTAGATCACTGGATTCTGAAATGATTTTGTACTTGTTAAGATCATACTGTACTCCATTTTATGGAGCAGATTTATGGGTTAATTTAGCTAATAGTAGTCAATTGATGAAACAATTTGAAACTGGCTTTCACAATGCGATTAAGAAGACCCTTAAAATTTCAACGAGATTTAGTAACCATGATGTTTGTAATAGTCTTGAAATGTTGCTGTTTAAACATTATCTAAATTATATGAAATTATGCACAGTTTTTAGACTATTTAATAGACCATGTGAATTTATTAATAAGAATCGATCCTTATTGATTAGAGGTAGACTGGTGAGAGATATAGAAAAAATATTTCAATCAAAATACAACGTTTCAAATATTTTTCAAAATGATCTTGATGCCTTAAAAGCTAGAATTTGGTTTATACAAAGTAGAGAAGATTCTTTGAGATGATTTCTACATACTATTAATTATTGTTATTTTAGTTTTTGGATTTTTATTTTTTAATTAATTTTAAAAAAAATGTACTTGTTTACGATAATAAAGAAATAATGTATAAAGTCTATCTATCTATCTATTTACCTATCTATCTATCTATCTATCTATCTATATCTATCTATCTTTCTATCATTCACTCCATCTCTCTATCTATCATCTATCTATCTATCTATCTATCTATCTATCTATCTATCTATCTATCTATCTATCTATCTATCTATCTATCTATCTATCTATCTATTCATTATCTATCTATCTATCTATCTATCTATCTATCTATCTATCTATCTATCTATCTATCTATCTATCTATCTATCTATCTATTTATCTATCTATCTATCTATCTATCTATCTATCTATCTATCTATCTATCTATCTATCTATCTATCTATCTATCTATCTATCTATATCTATGCACATTCCGGACATTGTGTATAATGTTTTGGTTAGTATTTATTGTAACCAATTTGCATGTGTTAAATTTAAGAATGGTATCTCAAATGAATGGCTTATAAGAAATGGTGTTAGACAAGGTGGAATTTTGTCACCATTGTTGTTTAATATTTACATTAATGATCTTATAAAAGATATAGTGAAAAGTAGAATAGGTACCAAAGCAGGAATCTTTATGTCGAATATAATCATGTATGCAGATGATTTAGTTTTGTTAGCTCCATCGGTAGATGGCCTTCAAAAACTATTAAATATTGCTGAAAAATCTATTTCTGATCTATG
Organism: Trachelipus rathkii; assembly: GCA_015478945.1. NCBI lineage: Eukaryota > Metazoa > Arthropoda > Malacostraca > Isopoda > Trachelipodidae > Trachelipus > Trachelipus rathkii. The sequence continues at coordinate 28,471 of JABUQX010135746.1, forward strand.
TCTAAGTATTAATTATAATAAAAGTGGAGTTATCAATTTTTGCAAAAAAAGTAAGAAAAATAAAGAAGATTTACCTAAATTAAAAATTTCTTATGGTTTTTTAAAAAACTTGAATGAGATTAAATATCTCGGTTTTATTTTAAATGAAAATTTAGAAGAAGGGGCAGACATTAAAAGAGCTAGGGACAAATTCTTAGGAACGTTTAACGTTTTATTAAGAAGATTTAGTTCGTTAAATGTAGATATATTGTTATATTTATTAAGATCTTATTGTATGCCTTTTTACGGAGCAAATTTTTGGACTAATATGTCAAATAGTAGTCAAATATTCAAACAATTTGAAGTTTGCTTTCATAATGCTTTAAAAAAATATGTAAAGTTTCTAATAGAATTAGTAATCATCTAATATGTAATTGCTTAGATATATTAATGTTTAATCATTTTTTAAACTACCTTAAATTATGCACTGTTTTTAGGTTGCTTAACAATTCATGTTATTTTATTAGAAAAAATACTTTATTTTTTAAAGCCTTTGCAGGAAAGAAATCGAAGGGATATTTATGAAGACATATGGAGTTATTGATTTATTTAATAATGACCTTGATGCTCTGAAATCAAGGATTAAATTTGTTCAAGCCAGAGAAGACACCCTAAGATGAAGCATGGCTTTATTTTTAATGGAACTCATTTGTATTAATTTTTTTTAACTGCTCATTTTGCTCTTTTTAATTTTAATTTATTTTAATCTTCTAAATGTACTATGTTTACGAATAAAGAATTAAAGACTATCTATCAGACTAATATATATACATACATATGTTATATATATATATATATATATTATATATATATATATATATATACATATATATTATACAATATTTAAATGTATATATATACTTTATTGTTTAAATTTGTTACAATATTTATAATGTCATTGTTGTTGTTATTGTTTATTGAAAGAGTTATATATATATATATATATTCCTTTTTTTTATTATATATATTATTATATATATTATATATACTATATATATACATATAAATATATATATATTTATATATATATATATATATATATATATATATATATATATATAGTTATATATATATATATATATATATATATATATATATATATATATATATATATATATATATATATCCTAAATCAACTACAGCTATCAATCTTTATGTGCGATCATTATATTTATAATATTGCTTATAAACTAACTACAAATGAAAAAATGCGAAAATATACCTACTATTACACAAACGTGTTATCTCATTATCGTCAACGTCGCTGAATTGAAGCGGTAATCTCTTTTGAATCAAAGTTTCGGCAATGATTTACAGGATAAGTGCCTCTGTAAATGATTGGAGATGGAAGAGGGAGTTGTATGTCGACCATCTTCCGGGCAGTATAATGCCCCAACACTGGCACATTCAGTTGTTACATGTCATATATATATATATATATATATATATATATATATATATATATATATATATATATATATATATATATATATATATATATATATATATATATATATATATTATATATATATATATATATATATATATATATATATATATAGTTATATAAATATATATATATATATATTATATATATATATATATATATATATATAAGGTTATATATATATATATATATATATTATTATTATTATATATATATTATGTTATTATATATATATATATATATATATATATAATATATATATATATATATATATATATATATATATATATATATATATATATATATATATATATATATATATATATATATATATATATATATATATATATATATATATATATATATATATATATATGACTGTTTTTTACAAAAAATCAAAGTTTGAATTTTTTATGGGGGAACCCCCTAAAATGTGACACTTGGCTAAAAAATGAGATTTGTGAAGTTTTAGCTCAATCGGACAATGCTAACCCGTGCCTCATTGACGTTAAAATCTTGAAAAATTGTGATTTTTTTGGAAAAATTCATGGTTTTTTCTTTATAAATTGAAAATGGTTTATCCTAGAAACTTGATTCAGGTCTCATTTTGTTCACTGGTTTATTACCTTCAAATTGTATCATAACCACGTTGTAGCTACAACCTATAGTTTCTAAGATATTTGCATTTTTTCAATCAGAGGTGGGAGTTTATAGAAAAATTAGCTTTCTCTGGACAAGGCAAAGAAGAAATAAATAAAATAAAAAATAATAAACTTTTCAAATAAAAACAATTGTAATCTTTATAATTTAATGTTGAAGAAAGTAAATTATATTATTTAAGCAATCTGATTGCTCTACAAATGCCAAAATATTAACCAAGTTTTATATTTATTGTATTATAATAGTGTGGTAAGGAAAAGAAATAATAGAAGAACAAAAAATATATCATTCAGATCATTTTACTTTTTCAATTATTACTAAAACAAAAACTATTATATTTTATTTACAATTAAAATTAAAATTAAGGTGTTAAAGGTTTTGCTAAGGTGGCTTTCGAAGAGCCAGGATATTTTGCTCGACATTCAGCTACTACTTGCAGTAGGTATTGCCGCTGTTCTTCATCTTTTGTTAAACATGAATTAAAATCTTTTATTAATTTTACACCTCTTTCAGCTGTATCGTTGACAACTTTAAAGCCATTCACTATATTTTTCTCTCTTAAATAATCTTCATTTCCACATCACCCATCTGGATTAGTATGCAAAAATTCCGTATCAATTTTAAATCTCTTAAAAAAGTTCATACTTTGGGGTACAATAAAATGATCTATATTTTTGTCTAATAAGTCATTCACTTCTTGTAAGGGAATTGATGGTTTCACATTATTGTAGTCCTCAAAATCATCGTCCTCTTCTTGAGACAATAATTTTATTGCCATTCTTCTTTTTACACTATTATTCAAGGAGTCGTCAAACAAAGAAAAAACAAAGTGTTCAAAATTAAGGTACCATAAATGGTTTATCATTTTTAAAAGTGCTGTATCTGCTATTTCCTTACCAATTTTCTTAAACTTCACTAACGATTTCAATAATTGAAGGTCTTTGTTGGGAGCTAAGGATGGTTTGGGGGTCAAACCAAGCTTTCACATAAATATTTATAATAAATCAGCAAATTTCTTCAAGGGCTTTTCTTTCTAAATTTGTAAGTTTAAATTGATCTTTAAACAGATATATTTTAAGAGAATAAATTCCTTTTGCCATCCACCTAGCGTGGTGGAAAGCTCCCGGAATTGAAAAACAAATGTCCTTTGATGGAAGACGTCCCAAAAATATCAAGCAAAGTTTAATCAATTCTTTATAATCATCCCTAGGATGTTGAATTTTTAATTGCTCTAAAAGGTATTTAGAAATTTGATCAGCATTAGTTATTTTATTTCTTATATTTTTATCTTCAATTCCAGATTTGTATTTTGATTGGTTTATGTTAGACCATTCACTTTGAAATTTTTTAAAAATATCTGGTTGAGGACCAGTCTTCAAAAACTGATCTCAACACTATATCCAAAATGTGGTGGCGACATGGTAGATACAACAGGTTTTTCCCCATTAACTGTTCGAATAAAACACAAGCACCCTTAATGCGGCCAGTATTTGCAACAGTAGTATCAAAACATATTGCTTGAATTTTGTCAAGTGCTCCCCACTGTTCAACTGCTGCAAATACAGCTTTTGCCACAGTACTTCCTGCACTATTGTCTAGTTGTGGAACTCCTATTAACTGTTCTTCATCTCCACAGCTGATCAAAATTGCTACTCTTTCAACATTTTCTTTACCTACAATATCTGGTAGTAATTTTCCATCCCAGTGAACAACAGCTCCTTCTAAATTTGAATTAATAAATCTATTTTGAATAAGTTTAGTTCTTTCTTTTCGAAATTTCTTCCTGCGTATTCGAATTACACTTCTACTTACGATAAATTGCTGTGGGTCATGTCCTAAAGATTCTGCTGTAGCTGATATTATTCGAACTGCATCTCTATCTGA
>JABUQX010135747.1:0-5000 GCA_015478945.1 Trachelipus rathkii
GAGAATCAGTGCCGTGCCAGTGCCAAGTGTCAGTGCAGTGTCAGTGTCAGTGCAGTGTCAGTGTTCTGTGACAGTGTCAGTGTCAGTGCCAGGGTCAGTGCGCTGGCAGTGCCAGTGACCAGTGCCAGGTGGTCAGTCGTCAGTGTCAGTGTCAGTGCAGTGCCAGTTGTAAGTGTCAAGTGTCAGTGTCAAGGTCACAAGTGTCAGTGTCAGTGTCAGTGTCGTGTCAGTGTCGGTGTCGGTGTCGTGCTCGGTGTCGGTGTGGTGTCAGGGTCAGTGTCAGTGTCAGTGTCAGTGTCAGTGTCAGTGTCAGTGTCAGTGTCAGTGTCAGTGTCAGTGTCAGTGTCAGTGTAGTGTCGGTGTCCCGGTCGTCGGTGTCGGTGTCGCGTTGTCGGGTCGGTTCGGCTGCGGTGTCAGTCGTCAGTGTCAGGATCAGTGTCAGGTCAGTGTTCAGTGTAGTCGTCCAGTGTCGTCAATCTGTCCAGTGTCAGGTCAGTAGTCAGTGTCAGTGGTCAGTGTCGTGTCAGTGTCAGTGTCAGTGTCAGTGTCAGCGCGAGTTTTACTTAAGTTTTAATGGCATAAACTCATCTCTGCAATCTAAATATTAGATTTATTTTTCTAATGGAATCATTTGTAATTTTAATATTTAGATTGATTATAACAATTAACCTTTACAGAATAGCAGTAAAAAAGTTTTACTTTAAGTTATTTTTCATTGTAATTCTTTTATTTTATTATTTTATATTTTTTAGAATCAAAATAATTTTTTTAAAAATTATTAATATTATTAATAATTCATTTTAATTCTTTTTTTCTAGCGATTATATACACATACATATGTTATGATAAATTTAAAGAAAAAAATTTATAGATACTTTTTTTCCGTTTTCTATTTTTTTTCCAACTGCTTAAAGCCTTTCCTTAAAAAAAATCATTTTAATTAAAAATAGTTAAGGAACTTTAGATTAAATGTAAATACAGAAGGGTAAAAGATAAGAAGCTGATTGCAGTCGCACGCACAGTACACACACATACCACACATATTAGCATACTATACTAACTCACATGTAGCACCCAAAATTAATTTAGGAAGTTGTTGTTTTTTTGTGTTTTTTTTTCTTTTGTCTTAACAATATATTTTTTTTTATTCCTGTAGATTATATTATTATCTTAAATTTCTTAAAGATTTTGTATTTGAGAAAGGAAGGCAGGGAACACATAATAATTTTGACTATTGTAAATAACATACAATAATAATAATAATAATAATAATAATATATAATAATAAAATAAAATAATAATATAATAATCATAATAATAATATAAATAATAATAATATAATACATAATAATTAATATATATAGATTTTATATCAGCTTATTTAATGTGAGATTTACAAGCTTTTTCCAATTTTCTAAAGGTATCAACGCTTCATGATTGATTTTTTTTTCAGGACTGATTCTAGAAAATAAAGAACAACCGCTTCTGAGACTTTTATATCTAATATTCGCCTGGTCACTCAGGCATAGATCGGAGACAGAGTTCAAGAGACAATTAACAATCTGACTGAAAACAAATAATGTTATTTAAATAATAAATGTGAAGTAACAAATTAAAATTTTTTACTAACGTAATCTAATGATTCTTTAAATAATAAATATAATCAAAAGAGAGAATCTATCTAGCTAAATCTAAAAAATTTCAAAAATTTTCCATTTCGTTGTATTTGAATATATTGATAATCGGCTTTTGCTTTTTTATTAAGAGAGACTCAGCCAGCCTTTCAATTCAAAAAATTTCCGCTCGGTGTGATGTCAAATTCCGAAATGTCGAGATTGGGGTTGGCGGAGTTCCATGTTCGTTCGTCAAGTGTTCAAATAGTCTTACCTGGGCCTGTACCTTAATGTTGTGAGAGCGCGGAGTTTGAGGAGGAATTTAGTGGTATACCCGATGTAAGAGGCATTACACGCATGCTTTATTACCAGTTAATATTGGTATATACACCACAGCTGCTTTGCCTTGATGAGATTACTCCAAACACCTCCTTCAGAAATAATAATAATAATAATAGATAATAAATTATATAATAATAATAAAATAATAATAATCATAATAATAATAAATAAAGTGGTCAGATGAACTAGGGAAAGTTGAAAGCAGGCGAAACCAGGTCATCTAGAAGAACAAAAAATGAATTCGGGAACCAGATGTACTAGAGACAACGACGGGGAACATACTATATAGTATATATATATATATATATATATATACGTATATTAATATATATATTATATATTATAAATAATATAATTAAATTAACTTAATATTTTAATATATATATAATATAATATATAAAGTATATATATATATATTTATATATATATATATATATATATATAGTATATATATATATATATATATATATATATATAGTATATATATATATATAATATATATCATTATATGATATATATAATATATATATATATATATATTATATATATCATTTATATATATATTATTATATATATGTATATGTATATATAATATTATATATACTATAATATAGTAATATATATATATTTATATTCTATATATATATATAATATATATAATATAATTAAATATATTATATATAATAATATAATTTCTTAAAATCTGATGTTAATTAACAGCATTAAAAAATAACACATAAACCTAATATAAAAAAATATCAGATATTAATATACTTCAATGAAATGAGTCAGAAAATGATAGTACGGAGTTATTATATCAGAGGTAAAAAAAAACAAATAAAATAAATTTTTTAACATTAATAAAAGAAGCCTTAAGGGACTTTTGGGGTTCTGAAATCTTCAACCTAACCTTGATTGGTCAAGTGTTATTCGCATTGTAATATATATATATATATATATATTATATTATAACTATATAGTTTATAATAAATATATATATATATATATATATACATATATATATATATAATAATAAGCAAAAATCTTTTAAAACCATTAAAAACAAAAAGGAAAATAAAATGAGGTTAACAATTTAAGAACTGAGTTTACGTTCGAAGATCTATTTCCAATGGACTCCTCATGCAGAACTAAAAAAAAAATTTTTTCGAAAAACAAGGTAAAGTAAGTTGCACGAGAGAAAAAATTGGCAACATGCTCCTCTTTTAGCTTCCTTCTTAGTCCTTAATCGTTTTAAAACCAAATATTTACTTTTCTGTGAATATAAATCTTTTGTAACGGGATCAATCTAAACAATTCATTCAGATCACGGTTTAAAGTTGCTCTCGAGTGGGAATAAAAAAACTCTTCCAATAACTGAACTTTAGAGGCGTTATATTTAAGAAGAAAAAAAAGGCAGCCGCCTCAACGCAAATCAACCAATATGATCCTCTTGGATAGGATGCAAAAATTGCACTATCTAGTATTACCCTCTTGACTCTCCCCCCTATGTTGGTCATCTAGTTTTGAGGGTCTTAAGGTTTCACAAAATAAAGAATCTTCACTAACGTGGAGCAAGGAATGCCTATACTCCCTGAACTTCAAATTTTGTGGTGTTATTTATGACTAAAAGTCGTGAGAGAGTCTCGGGGAAGCTAAAAATTATATTAACATTAAACAAATGACTAAGCATAAATCTAATATCAAGAAGTTGGGGTGAAAAAGGGACAACCTTCATATTTTCAACAGTAAAAGGAGAAGGCTCCCTCAGCCCCAAAAAGCTCGAATAGGCATGCCGATATTTTCGATTAATTAAATGGGGTGGGGATAGGTCCACAGTTTTTTCGAAAAATCGGAAAGAAAAATCTGTTTCTTGTTTAAGAAATTTTGGATCACAGTAGTGAAATGCTCTATAGGAACATATAAATAATAATATTTTTAATATAGGGAGGATGAAAGGAAAAATAATGGAGAAGTTGATTTTTATGAGTAGGTTTACGGTAAACTTTAAATGACAATTGGGTTTCAGTTTGCACTATTAAAAGGTCCAAAAACGGGATACATCCATCAACCTGACTTTCAGAAGTGAAAGTAATCGTGGGGGTCAAGTCATTAATTTGTAAAAGGAACCGATCTATCGAAAAGGAAGTGGGAATAACAGCCAATACATCATCAACATAACGTCTCCACGAAAAAACCTGAGAATAGAGGGGGGCAGTTGGAAGAAGTTGGGTCTCGAAAAATTCCATGTAGATATTGGCCATGATGGGACTCAAGCTACCTCCCATACTTGCCCCAAATATTTGGCGATAAAAATTGTTGCGACTGGGACTGAAGGGGATTTCTCCTTTTACTTTTGAAAATATGAAGATTTGTCCCTTTTTTCACCCCAACCTCTTGAATATTAGATTTATGCTTAGTTTTGTTTAATGTTAATATAATTTTTAACTTCCCCGAGACTCTCACGCCTTTTAGTCGTAAATACACCGAACAAAATTTGAATTTCAGGGGAAGGTTTATAGGATTTCTTGCCTCCAGCAGCTGTGAGGATTCCTCATTTTTGAATGAAATCCCCTTAGTCAAAGGAACCCTCAAAACTAGTAGAAACCAACTATAGGGGGGAAGTCAAGGAGGGTATACTAGATAGTGCGAAAATTTTAGACCCTTCTAATCTCCAAGTGGATCCATAATTGTTGATTGGGAGGCTGCTGCCTTGTTTTGTTTTTTTTCTAAAGATATAGAATTTAAATCAATAGAGTCTTTTTTTATTCGTCCTGAGAGCAATTTAATCTGTCTAGAAGGATGCTTCTGCTTTGATCCTCGCGTTACAGAAAAAGTATTATATCACAAAAATAGTAATATTTGACTTCTAAAACGATTAAGACGGTAAGAAAAAACTCAAAAGAGGAGCCATGCTGCCATTTTGCTCTCGTGGTACTTTAACTTGTTTTTTTTGCAGATTAAATATTGTTTTTCACGCTTCTGAACGAGGAGTCCAGGAAAAGTCTCGAACCTAAACTCGCTCTTAAATGTTAAGACATCATTTTA
>JABUQX010135747.1:7500-12500 GCA_015478945.1 Trachelipus rathkii
AAGAATCTTATACGAGCACAGGGAAATGTAATATCAACTCTTCGAATTTCCAATCAGATTAGCATATTTCGCTGATCAATATAAAATGAATTTTAAACGCTGTTAATAGATCTGCATCTGTTTGTAATCAAAATTCAACTAGTCAAAAAAACAAAAAATAAAAAATAACAAAAAAAAAACCGATCCTATGCTATGAATCTTGTAAAATAAAATTTCTCTGAAAGAGCCATATTCCAACATTCAGTATTTAATTGATCACCGCTATCACTGAATTGCTCACAACGATCACTGAATTGTTCACCACGATGACTGACATTTTTTTTTATTATTATTTGAAGAAAAAAACCTACTGCGAGCATCTCAAGAACTATTATTCATCTACACAAAAATATGTTAAAAGAAATAAAGTTTCCTTTACTATTTTTATTCTTACTTTGAGTTTTTTTTTCTATGCATTATATACTTACTCTTAATAATGTCATTTATCTAGGTATTAATCTTTAGCTTTCTTTTATTGATGTTCTTCCACGCTTACGATCTTCTTGCTCATTTAACCACCAAATAAATTTTGCCTATTTTCATTCTGAGTATTCTGTTATTCCAAATATTCCGCTGTTATGGGCTATATCCATGTACCGTATTTATTCCCATGCCTCCATCTTGCGGGATGTAAATCCAAGCTGTGCACTGATTATTGTAAATTATTTGATGTACACGAAGAAGATTCCATGTTGTTATATACATGTATATGTGTACGTGTGTGTGTATGTGCATGTTGCTTTCCTTTCATTATGATTAATAAAGTCTTAAGCTTTCCATAGAAACGAGAACTACAACCAAAGTATTAAAATCATCGTTTCAGAAATTCTTTGCCCGAAATTAAATGTTAAATTTCTATTTCAATATTTTAATTATAAAATTATTTGGAGTGTAACTCTTTACGAAAATTTAATTAAAATATGTCGAAACTTATGAACATTTTACTTCAGCTTCATAATGAATTTTATTTTTGTTTATAAACTTTCACTTCTTAAGTGATATCAGCAAGATGTATTTCAAGTTGAACTTTTGCTGGGCTTGACAAGTATGTATTTCAAATTTGAATACATACGTAAACTACGTGGGTTCAGAAACTTTTACATACACATACAGACACGCATGCATATATATATATATATTATATATAATATATAATATATATATTATATATATATAAATATATATATAATATATATATATATATATTATATGATATATATATAATAATATATATATATAATATATATATTATATATATATTAATATATATTAATAGTATATATACATATTAGATATACAAAGAGAGAACGAGACAGACTGACGGGCGGACAGATATATTGACGGACGGACTGCAGACAGACAGAAAGAATATGTCTCGTAAGGAATAGTAATTTTGAAGGGATTGCAGTGTCGATTATTCTCAGTACCAGCTTTTTTGCCCAATTTTATCAATAGATGCAAAAAGACACATTTGCTTCAAACTAGGTTAAAAAGACGAATGACTTATTTGTTTATATTTATTGCATGCATAAATAACACATATTTGACAGTTCATTGTAATTGTTCGAAAATCTCACTCACCTCCCTTATGCATTTTGCACCTCTTGTAATAATACATAGTACTGTTCTTCATTTAGGTTGCCTTGCTGTTCTTTATGAGAAGAGAAATTTTCCCTCTTGTACTTATAATTTTTTTTATACACCGCTCATACTCAAACTCCATAAATTATAGTCTAATGGAGGGAAGTTTCCAAGATGGCCAATGCACGGGACCGACCGATGCACGGGACCACCAATGCTAATCCAATGAAAGTCAAATTTATTGGACCTCTTCGGTGATGCAAGATCTTACCAATCTCTTTAATAAATAAAATTTAAAAACCAGTTGAAGTCCAGTTTTTTAAAACTGTAGATAAATGGGATACTGTAAGGCCACTTGTTAAGTCAATAAGCATAATCATATTATACATATTAATGTAGAAGCGAATTGAAAGTATGTATGTAGAGTATACATAGCAATTGAGACAATCCAAATGACAGTAATGACAGTTGTAATACTATCACGAGTGAAATTAGCTTCTTCGTGAGCAGTTATGAAAGGAATTTAATCGATCATTAGTACTTAACCACATACAGAAACTCAAAATCGATTATCTTTACCTTCTGGTTGAAGGTGTTCCTCTTGCAGTATGTGAAATAGAAAAAATCCGAACTGACGTAATGTTCAACATACTTTTCCTGTATGTGGAACATTGACGCGGGAAGAAACTATTCGTTTGGTTACATTGGTTGCATCTACTTCTACTGACTAAAATGTGTTCTACTTCTTACACAGTTTGTTCTTCTCCATCCAAAGAATACGACTACTTGGAATAATATATTTTTATGCACTCTGGAGTAAATACTAATAGATACATTTGAATCAATACTCTGTGGCTACGGAGGAAATTGTCGACAGTTTTCTTTTCAAGAAGCACTTCTGCTGAAATATCGTAAACGTAAGTACACCATATTATCGCACTACTTCTCCATTTGGCCGAACGGATATTTGGAAGAAAATGAATTGGGTTATGTTCGGTTAAGTGAAGTTAGGTTAGGTTAGGTTAAACTAGGTTAAGTGGCTAAGTTAGATTAGGTTAGGTAATAAATGTTTTATAAAATATTTTAATGTTTAATAACTTTGTTTCTACTTTCGGCCAAATGTCTGTTTGGATGAATATCCTTCGACCAATTGTCAATCTGCCAAATGTCATAGTACGATCCGAACCATCATGGGAAATACTCAATTCATATTTTAAAACACTTCCAACACCAAATGGTTCAGGTTATAGCCATTTCATGGTCCTATCTGATTTTGAGTTGAATTGATTATATTTTAAATTAATTTATGGTGTAGCAAAAGTATCATGAAAGCCTTCATCGTTTTAATCATTTCAAATAATTCGTTCATATTTTCACATTTTACCCACAGCACCGCACGGCACCGCACCCGAGAAGAAGCAAAACTGGTTTGTACTCCATAAACCACATCAGACCGGCTTATTTTCTAGAAAGCAATAAACCTATATATAAGACAGCATGAAGTGCACTTATCTGAATGAAAATCATAATGATCAATTGGTCATTTATTCACATTATGACCTCTACTCTACTTTGTACCTTGGTCAAACAAATTGTCTGTATTTTAACGTAAATATACTACCACAGGGATTTTGTTTATTATTATTATTATTATTTTTGAGAAGTCAGAGCACCAAGAAATTTTTAATAAGTATTATATAAATGGAAAATATAACATATATATATATATATATTATATAATATATATATATATATATAATATATATATATTATATAATATATATATCTATAATATATATATATAATATACATATTTATATATATCAATATATATAATATATGACTGACATTTTGGTGGAAGACAATAAAAATCTTGATGAGTTTTGTTTTATTTAATACAAACTTTTTATCATAATAAATATCATTAATATTTCCTGGATAATTATGATAAAATTGTGTGTCTACGAAGTTCGGGGAAACAGTAATTCCCATCCTTTCAGGGAAAACATGGTTAATACTGGCTTAGGTACCTTGTGGTTTAAAACCAGTATGAAGTATATACTATATCTCACTATTATAATCCCAAAATTATAATGTTAGAAAACAGTTGCAGTGAACCCGGAAACGCGCTATGATATTAGGTGATGGGTAAGACTGGCTACATGTGGAATTCAATTCTAAAATGTTTTCAGATCAATTGTTGGTTTGTTTGTGAAAGAATTGTAAAGTGAGATAGACTTATGGGATGATTTTTTAGTGAAGCGGTTGGTTCCTAAATGCTGGAGGCAGGATGGAGATGTAAAATATTGCGGGATTTCTAGCCGAGCATCGGCACCCTCTATATTCTCGATCAGCTCTGGCAGAGAGTTGGCGCTGAGTGTGCCCGACATAAGTGCTCGTACAAGCACCACAAGAAATTATATATATATATATATATATATAATATAATATATATACTATATATTATATATATATTAATATATAATAATATATATATATATATACTATATATTATATAATAATTTATATTGATAATTACTAAATAATAATCAGAAGGGAATGGGAATATTAATAGAAATAATAAGAATTCGTTCATGTAATTCGTTTCAAAATTGAATTTCTCTTCAAATAATTATGTTGTATGTTTCGTTTGTGTCTGTCTGTCAAAAAATCGCGTAGTGGGATGGGATCGGGGGGTTGGGGAGAAGGCATTGGTTAGGGGGGAGTTGGAATGGAACTAATTTCACGAGATTTAATTCAAAACCTCGAATCTCGGGGTTTTGAAAATGAAATTTGTGGTTTAACAAATTAAAGTTCTAAATAATTCAGAAGCTTTTGATGAGTTATTAATGAAAGGGTTTTCCTTATGCCTTAAATTTCCTCTCTTTTAAATGTATTGTCTAAATGCTGGCAAAGCACCGCGAATGTTCCCTCAACGAAACCGCACCGCTCACATCAACAAAGTACCGTCCACATTGCACGGAATCTTTTACTACCAAACATCATGCGGACACTGAATAACACGCTGTACCTCACTACGCTGGTACGACCAACTCAAGTATTGTATCTATTGATTTCAAGTTATAATACAGTAAATATATTAAAGACTTGTTGTTGGTATTCTTCTTGAATGTAATTTCGTGTGGACACATTTTATGGATTTAGAATCTATGTTGTTGATAAAAATTTTCTTTTTTATTTTTTATTTTTTCGAGTGTTTCAATTAAGAATTTCTTTGTAATTTTGATACGTAAATCAATTAAAATTCAAAGGCTTAATGTCGAGATTCATTAACTAATTTCGATAGCGAGAAACTATAAAGGAATATATAAGTTAGGTAATATTTCTCTATCATATATATATATATATATATATATATA
>JABUQX010135749.1:0-7500 GCA_015478945.1 Trachelipus rathkii
AGAAGTCGAGTATTTTATTAGGTAGATGTATTTTTGATTTAGGTCAAGATCTTTCAGTTTTCTTTTGTGCTGTATATACTATATATTAAGCCGCATTATAATAGCTAAGAGGAGATATGCTAACAGTAGTTTTGGTTCTTAGATAGAATGGTGAATAATAGTGGATATCAGTTATTAATAATGTTGTTACAGATCGTGATGTTCTTCCCTGTTGCTGTGGGTCTGCAGTGTCCTTTTAATAATAATAATTTATTTTAATTTATGCTCTGATGTTTTAGATTTTATAATTTATTATATTGAAAGAGACCCAAGATAGAAGGTTAATAAGGATTTGAAATGATATCAGAGAATAGTTCCAATAACCACAAAGGAATATAGGTTATATACAGATTTATTTCGCATAGGAACAAATGTAAGTCATTGGTAGGTTCGTGGCCTTCTCAGCATTGTTTGTATGTCCCCTCATAACGAGCAGTCATTTCCAGTGTTCATCCTGACAGATAATTCCTCTTGCTCTGTAGATATCTTTGCAAGGGAGACAATCCTTAATCGTGCAGCGCTAGACACCGACATTGCATATTCGTAACTTATCAAGAGAGTATCAGATGAGCCACGCTCTCATCTGTTATAGCTAGGTGCTGGACATGGCTGTCTGTCGATTTCAACACTGCAGCATTATTACAGGAGCGAAGTTTTACTCTTGATTGATCTCTGATGTGACGTTAGACTTAAAGTTATTCCAGTGAATATCAGCAGTCATCAGAGAGATAGTCTCTTGTCCTATGTCCTCTCTCGCTGCTGCTAGTACTGTTGCGCGTTCCGAGTTCCGTATGGCCCGCTATATATACTCTTCCACCTCTTCTCCATAGGGCCTGACCTCTGACTTTGCATTGTTTCTTCAAAGCCTCAACCCACATCAGCGAAACTTGGGGTGAAGAGGCAGTGGCCAGAAGGACTCCTCATCTTCAAAGTGAGTGGAGACCTGTCTAGTGGCGTCAAGGAGAGCTATTGAACCAGAGGGTCGCAGATACTGGAGAGTAAATATATATTATATGATATAATATATGTATATATATATAAGTATTAATATATATTATTATATATGATATAATGATATATATCATAAGTATATATATATACTATTTATATTATATAAATAATATATATGATTATATATATTATATATAGAGGAGATATATAGTATGGAAGGGGTTTAGGTTCTTCAACTTAAAAAGATAATTAACTGAAGATTATGATGCTTCAAGTGAGTGAGCGTTGTCATGATACAATGCGTTTCTTCCCCGGAGGCGGTTAGGATTTCATCATGTGCTAGAGCCTCTCAACCCAGACGCCACAGAATCCCCAGTGACAATGCCGCGCACACACTCCGCTCTCCGGACACCTGGAAGAACGCCGGGTATAGAAGCGTGTAGCTGTCAGGTGAGGCAATGGTGTGCCAGCATTAAGGTCATCGAGAAGGCTGACAAGCTCTGATCTACTGTGCAATTGGTCCGCACTCTGCAGAAGCTTGAAGAAGTATGGTACAGCGGGCGACAGGATGACCGAAGCAGAGATGCCCCAACAGAAGAACTTCATTTGATGGTTGTTTGGTGATTTGATTGGTGTTCGGAATCACATTTGATGGGTGTTCATTAGGTTGCGTGCTGGTGTCGTTGTGCATCACTCCAGATGGCGATTGTCACTCAGATTGGTCAAACCTTTACAATTGGTGAAGGGGTTTAGGTTCTTGCATCGTTGAATAACTACCTTCAATAATAGAAGATTACACTTGTTGAGAGTGGAGTGAGCGTGTCATATACATGTGCGTTTCTACCCGGAGGATGCTTAAGAATCATTCAGTGATGCTAGCACACTCCTGCTACTCAGAGCCAAATTATATATATATTATAATATTATATATATTATATTATTATATATATATATTTATATAGTTATATATATATATATATATATATATATATATATATTATATTATATATATATATATGATAATAACAAAAAGTATCCCGCTACCCAATCTATTGATGAAAGAAGATTTTATCGATAGCAAGCATACCCGAAAACGTTACGCTGATAATAGTTATCGCCATATATAATCGTAGTTTGAAACAGAAAATATCGCGATAACCGATATCGTAAAAGATTTAATCGATAACAGATACCCGCAAACAATTACTGCGATAATTATCGCGATAATTTATCGCGATAACGCCCACCTAGTGTATATATATATAAGTATAATATATTATATATATTTATATATAATAATATATATATAATATATATATATATTATAAATATATATTTATATATATATATATATATATATATAATATATATAGTATATAATATATATATAGATAGTTATATATATATATATGATATATATATAATAATTATATATATATATATAATATATTATCTATATATATATATATAGTATATTTTCACATTGTATACTAAAATCCGTTTCTCGATAATTCACCATTTTGAGAAAGGTTTGCAGATATACCTCATTCTTTCCGTTTTGAGCTAATTCACAACTTACAGTGATCACATTGACTAAATGTTTATCTCCGCCTTCAAACTCACTGACTTTTGGAATCAAACTTTTTTTTTTTATATTCTCTCTGCCATCCATCCTTCAGTTATTACTTTCCGAATATTATTTGATTATTAATATTGAACTTTTAGATATATAGTTTACTAGTTTCTCAGGTTAGTGATGTATTTAACTCTATTAATTAATATCAAAGTCACAATCTTTAACTATTATCAAATAATAAAATTTGATTTACTCTTACATTAAAATTGTAAAATGTAAATTATAGATTCTAATTATAGCACCTCAATTATTTAACATTTTTATTTATTGGAATGGTTATTGAAAACTGACTGCAAGATTTTAATTTAAAATACTGCTGTTGTCCTGTTAGCCAGCCTGAATAATGTCCTATTCAGTGCATAGCATATGAAAACCAATAACCAAGTTCTAGTTACAGCGTGCTGACTATAGGGAGCTAAACTTGTTTTCCAGAGCCTCATATTGAATGTGGTGACAAGGTTCAACAAGGTTGAATAATATAAATTATAAATATAATGTTTAATTGTTTTTACCTATGATATGACTATTTATTCCAGTTATCAATAACATGAACAATAGGCAATACCATTTTACCTGTTCACAATTTTTTATCCCACATGATGCAATGACATTCATTAAGCAGTGGACATTGGACAATGTCTTTTACCTAAATAATTTAGTCTTGCAAATGTTTATACTTATTTATTTCAGGCAATTAGTGTAAAATTAATGCAATTATCTATAAAAATTCTAATGATTGAAATATTGAACCTACTGACATGCTTCATGCAATGATTAAAAGAACAAAAAAAAAACAATAGTTTTTAAATATAAATTCAACAAACATTGACGTTTTTTAAATTTAATTTTATAATGTTTATATGAAAATTATCTGAATTATTAAAAAAAACCATACTAATAAGTAAATAGATAACTTGAATTATAATTTATATGAAGACCTAAAGGCGAGTACACCATACATATCATACACACAAATTTATTGGCTATTAAACTATAAAGAATTAAAAAAATAGCTGGAGTTATGGTAATGATAATTAATCACCAAGTATAACTGGGTACAACACAGTTTCATGTTTTGCACGTTGACAATGATGTAATTTTTAACTTTTTTTAGAAAATATTGTCCTCATATTTTACTGGTTACTTCTTCAAACTATCTTTGGTGACTTCTGCTGCAGAATGAGGATTTCAGGTGGCACAGATCGGAGTACGGATAAGAATATTTTACTTCAGTATCATTTCATTTTTTCTTTTACGAAATTTTTCAGCGTCAATTTGTTATCTTTAATCGTTATTTAACAAAAGAAATATGTTCAAATCCCCTTAAAAATATTCAACCTGCCGACTTACTTTTAGCCAATATGGGAGCAGAACAGTGGAATTAGTTAATTTGAGAAAAACTAAATAAGGCAGATATTAAGTACGACTTTACAATTAATTTTTTTAAAAAAGATATCTGAAAATGCAAATTATTTTGAGATCAAAATAAAATATTAAAAAAAAACTTTGCTAAATCTGCTCCACCAACTTCTTGGAAAAAGCGAAACTTCAAACTTCGCTATAACTGAAATTCGACTCCAAACAAATAGCAATTTGAATACTTAAATTAATTATCTTTTAAATCCTAATTAAATTTTTTTCCTTAAAATTTTTCTGATGACTGAGTATATGACGCTTAACTGATATATTACTTGCATTTATGAGGCAACCATAGAAGCAAACTTTCCTTACTCGCATTCCACTCTCAAGTGAGCGGAATACCCTTTCTGAGGTGTGTTTTGCTCTAATCGTAAAGGATAGATCTGAAAGTGCATATGACTGACCATTTGAAAGAGAAGTTGTTCAGTTGCGCTGATTGCCCTTATAAATGCAGTAATAAATATCAGTTAAGGCGTCATATACTCAGTCATCAGAAAATTTAAGGAAAAAATTTAATATTTAAGATTTAAAAAGATAAGAAAATTTAAGGTATTCAAATGATATTTGTGGAGTCGGTAGTTTTATTGCGAAGTTGAAGTTGGTTTTTAAAATAAGCTGAGTTGGAGTCAGATTTAGGGATGTTTTTTTTAATAATTTTTATTTGATTCAATCTTGCTTTGCATTTCAGATATCTTTTTTAAAAAAAATTAATTGTAAATTCATACTTAGTATATTGGCCTTATTTAGTTTTCTCAAATTAAATCTAATCATTCCACTGTCTGCTCCATTTCGGCTAATAAAGTAAAGTCGGCAGTTTTGAATATTTTTAAGGGGATTTGAACATATTTCTTTTGTTAATATAAAGTTAAAGATAAAAATGACGCTGAAAAGATTCGTAAAAAGATAATGAAGATGAATACTGAAGTAAAATTTCTTTCTCATACTCGATCTGTCAACCTAAATCCTCATTTGCAGCAGGAGCATCCAAAGATAGTGGAGGAAGTAACCATAAAATATGAGGAAAATATTTTTTAAAAAAAGTTAAAAAGTTACATCATTGTCAACGTCAAAACATGAACTGGTTGTCCCATTTATACTTGGTGATATAATTATCATTACCATAACTCCAGCTAATTTTAAATTTTTTATAGTTAATAGGTGTTAATGGCGTCTTAATTTTTAATGTTGTTTCAATTTATTTATTTATTTAAATTTTTCAAATTTTGTTTGAAAACCATAATAAGTATTTTTCTTTATATATTAATTAGACGGCACCATAACATTATACAAATAATTTAAAAAACGTCAATGTTTGTTTCTTTATATTTTTTTATATTCTTTTCTGGAGTTTTTTTTTTTTTTTATTATTTTTTTTTTTTTTTAGGAAAAACAAAATTATCAATCATTGAATTTTTTTGGTAGTATTATTATTTCAGTATTCTACATAATGAATTAATAAATAAGTATAAAATTTGCAAACTAAATTATTTAGGTAAAAGACATTGTCCAATGTCCACTGCTTAATGAATGTCATTGCATCATTGATAAAAATTGTGAAGGTAAATGGTATTGCTATTGTTACATGTTATTGATAGTCATGGCATAATAGTCATATCATAGGTAAAAGCAATTAAACAATATGTTTAAATTTATATTATTTAAACTTTGAACATTGTCACCACATCAATATGAGGCTCTGGGAAAACAAGTTTGCTCCCTATAGTTCAGCAGCTGTAACCTAGAAACTTGGTTATTGGTTTCATATCCTAATCATGATAGGACATTATTTCAGGCTGGCTAACAGGCAACAGCAGTATTTTAAATTAAAATCTTGCAGTCAGTCACAGCCCAATTCCATAAATAAAAATGTTAAATAATTGAGGTGCTATAATTAAATTATAATTTACATTTTCAATTTCAGATTATAAGTATCAAATTTTCATTATTTTGATAATAGTTAAAATTGTGACTTTGATTATTAATTAATATAGTTAATTAAATCACTAACCTGAGAAACTAGTAAACTATATATCTAAAAGTTAATATTAATAATCATTAATATATATTGGAAAGTAATAACTGAAGATGGTTGGGAGAAGAAGATAAAAAAAAAAGTTTGATTCCAAAAAGTCAGTGAGGTTGAAGGGGAGATAAACATAGTCAATTGTGATCACTGTAAGTTGTTAATTAGCTCAAAAACGGAAAGAATGAGGGTATATCTCAAAACCTGTTCTCAAATGGTGAATTTCGAGAAACGGATTTAGTTTACAATGTGAGAAATATATATATATATATATATATATATATATATATATATATATATATATATATATATATATATTATATATTTATATTATATATTGATATATATAGTAGTATATCTAATATATATATATTTATTATAAATATATATTATATATATATATATATATATATATATATATAACTATATATATTATATATATATTATATATAATAGTTATATATAATATATATAGATATATAAATATATATAGCACATAGGTGGGCGTAATCGCGATAAATTATCACTATCAAAATATTCCTAATTGGAAGTGCAACAAGTGACAGTGTCGAAAGAATTTTTTCCAATTTTGGGCATGTTGAAAGCAAATTAAGAAACAAACTGGGAGTAGATAAGGCATCTAAACTAGTTTTCTTATATAAGACCTTAAATAAAATGACTGATTTTTCAGAAAATTCTGAATATAGTAATAAATATATATATATATATATATATATATATATATATATATATATATATATATATATATATATATATATATATATATATATATATATATATTATATAATATATATTGTGCGTCTGTGCAGGAGGCTGCTAGCATCACTGAGGAAATTCTAAGCCATCCTCCGGGTAGAACGCCACTGATCATCGACAACGTCTCACTCCAGCTCAACATCTAATCTCTGATTATTGAAGGTAGTTATTCAAGATCAGTCAACTAACCCTTCAAATTGGTGACCATCTGAGTGACCAATTGCCACGATGGCACAAACGTAATCCACCGCACAGACCATGAACCCCCATCAAAGTGTGATTCCGAACACCCATCAAATAACCGAACATCCATCAAAAGTTTCTTCTGTTGGGCGCACTCTGTTCGGTCATTCTGTGCCGCCTGTACCATACTTCTCAAGCTTCTGCAGTTGCGGACCAACTGCACGTAAGAGTTCAGAGTTGTGAAGCCTCTCGATGACGCTTAATGTATGCACACCTTGCTCCTCACTGACGCTACACGCTTTCTAAATACCCGGCGTTCTCGGTCCGGAGAGCGGAGTGTGGTGCGCGGCATTGTCACTGGGAGTAGTTGGCGTCGGTGCAGGAGGCTGCTAGCAAAACTGATGAATCCTAAGCAGCCTCCGGGGAAGAAACGCCACTTGTATCATCGCAACGCTCACTCACTCAACATCTA
>JABUQX010135749.1:30000-32500 GCA_015478945.1 Trachelipus rathkii
CTCATGCTAATTTTCGTTCAGCTCTGAATCGTATCAGGGATATTTTTCGTCAATCTAAGCGTACTTTCACCAAAAGGAAGTACGCTGACCTCCTTGGATTTTCAAATGCTAAAAAGGTTTGGCTCTTGACAAAAACATCTTTAATAATTCTGTAAATCTGCCTTTCCTCCTCTTATTCACTCTGACGGATCTGAAAAGGATAATCTCTTTGGCCTCCTCTTTTCATCTAGTTCCACCCTGGATGATTCTGTCAACCCTCCTCTTCCTTCTTCCCCTCTCAGGTGTCCCATGGCTAAGCCTATGATTACAAATGATCGGGTGCATGAAATTTTGAAATATATGAGCGTCAGAAGGCTTAGTAGCTCGGACGATCTTTCACTCCGTGTTTTGAGGGACTATGCTTCTGAGATGGCGCCTAATCTTTCTTGTTCGACTCTACTCTCTATGCCTTAATACTAATACTTTAACTCAATTCTGGAAGCTTGCGTACGTTCATCAGATCCCGAAGAAGGATAGCCGATCTGATCGTTCTAACTATCGTCCTATAGCTCTCACCTGTATTCTGTCCAAAATCTTTGACAAACTTCTCAACTCTCATTTCTTGGATCATTCAGGACCTCATTCCCTCTTTTCAGATCACCAGTATGGTTTCCGACGCTCTAGGTCAACTGATGACATTCTTTCCTATCTCTGATTTATGGTCTTCTTCCCTTAAGGATCCCTATGTGGAATCGTGTGTTGGGGCTCTTGGCATATATATATATATATATATATATATATATATATATATATATATATATATATATATATATATATATATATATATATATATATATATATATATATATTTATATATATATATACAGTATATATATATATATATATATATATATATATATATATATATATATATATATATATATATATATATATATATATATATATATATATATATATATATATATATATATATATATATATATATATATATATACGTATTATATATATAAATATATATATATATATATATATATATATATATATATATATATATATATATATATATATATATATATATATATATATATATATATATATAAAATTGAGAGAGAGAGAGAGAGAGAGAGAGAGAGAGAGAGAGAGAGAGAGAGAGAGAGAGAGAGAGAGAGAGAGAGAGAGAGAGAGAGAGAGAGAGAGAGAGATCGTCTCCATCTTTGTGAACACATATGGACAGGATTTTTAAGTAGAACTTTTATAAAGTCTTATAATTATTATGCGCCACTACTTTCTAAGCTCCCTTCCTCTGGGTTTTTTCCTTCTCTTTTCTCACATGTGTAGCTTTCACCTGATGAGATGACCTCTTCTTCTTTTCATGTTAATTGTGGTATGCCGCAAGGATCTGTTTTATCTACAACTTTATTCTTACTTTTCATTAACGATCTTCTCAGCTGAGCTTCTAACTCTGCTCATTCTTATACCGATGACTCAACTCTCCATTCTTCGACTCATTTCAAATCTGCATTTTTTTTGCATCTAGGATTCCTTCCCTGCTTCAGCTTTCCAATTCTATCCTTGCCCAACTGGATGGTGTTTCCCGGTGGAGTCGCCTCAACCTTGTAAAATTCAACTTTTTATAAACTAAACTTCTTCACATTTCCCTCTCAAAAACACCTCCCGACTTTCCTATCTTCTTTGACGGCTCTACCGTCTCACTCACCTGTGAACAACATAAACATTCTTGGCTTTAACATAAATAATAGACTATCTTGGAAACCTAATATCACAATGGTTGCTAAGATGGCCTCAAAAAAAGCTGGAGGTTCTGTTCAGGTTGTGGAAATTTTTTTTCCCTTCCGAACAGTTACTCCAATTATATAAGGGTTTATCTGCCCTTGTATGGAGTACTGTTCTCACATTTGGAGAGCGACTCCGGTTCCATCCCTCTTTTGAATATGGTTGTATCTTAGGCTAAAGACTAATAAACTGTCCCCTACTTTCAAACTCCCCTACGACGTGAAGTTGTTAAGTTGGTGCACTATCTCTTTACTATGGATATCGCAACTGCAGATGCTCGAGGGAGTCTCTCTCTCTCTCTTCACTCTGCTTCTCGCAACTGCACATGCTCGAGGGAGTCGCTCTTTCTCATTCCACCACTATCGAGTCTCTCTCGTGGCACAATGACTGCCATACTTTCTCATGAATTCTGTATGAATATTGGGAATCCCAGGCTTGTTCGTCGTGGTGCCTTCAATTTTCCAGCCACCCATCATCTATCGAACCCTTCACCCTTCTTCTTCAACATTTTTTCCTGCTGTATTTAATTTCCCTCTCTTTAAGGCTTCCTCTTCGGCCAGCTCAAAGATTTGTGTTAGGCTTGGGACTGGGTAGGCTTTCCCATTATTTATTTTATTATTCTTCCCTTCCTTGAAAACGGGATATATATATATATATATATATATATATATATATATATATATATATATATATATATATATATATA
>JABUQX010135749.1:40000-46158 GCA_015478945.1 Trachelipus rathkii
CACTTCGAAAATCTGCACAATATTAACAGTAATGATGAGGTGAATGTGTGTGGTTTGATGGTGCAAGAAGGAATATGGTATTTTGGGGATGAGGTTATTAGTAAGGAGGAGGTAATGGGTAGAGTGAGAAAGTTGAAGAATGGTGAATCTGCAGGTATAGATGAAATTACTGGTGAAATGATCAAGAACGGAGGCGAGATGGTGATTGATTGGATTTGGAAGTTGTGTAATAAAGTGTTTATGGAGGTATAGTTCCAAGGGATTGGAGGAGAACAGCGGTAATAGTACCCTTGTATAAGGGTAAGGGAGAAAAGGAACTGTAGAAATTATAGGGAAATAAGTTTATTGAGTGTTGGGGAAGGTATATGCTGGTATTTTGGTCGAAAGAGTGCGTCGAGTGACTGAAGGACTGATTGGTGAAGAACAAGGTGCGTTTAGGAGTGGTAGAGGATGTGTGGATCAAATCTTACATTGAAACAAATGATTGAGAAAATGAGGGAGAAGAAGAATAAAATTATATTTAGGTTTTATGGATTTACAACAGGCGTAAGATAGAGTTAATAGGAAGCTTTATGGCTGGTATTAGTGATATATGGTGTTGGTGGTAGGCTTCTGAATGGAATCAAAAGTATGTATGACGATAGTGAAGCGTGTGTATGAATAAATGGTGTCAATGGTAATTGGTTTAGTTAATAGCTGAGTGAGACAGGGTTGTGTTATGTCTCTGGTTATTCATTGTATATGGATGGGGTTGTGAAAATTTGAGGTGGGGATGGCAGGAAATGGTGTTAGAATGATGGAGAAATGGAGAGGAGTGGAGGGTGCTACCTATTGTATGCGGATGATTTGGTTCTGTGTGGCGAGTCTAAGAGAGTTTGAGAGGATTGGTAGAGATTTGGCAGGGTATGTAAAAGGAGGGTTTGAAAGTAAACGTAGATAAGAGAAGGTTATGGCTGTGAGTGAGGACAGTCCTCAGTGAAGTTATGTTAGATGATGAGCAGCTGGAGAGGTGTCTGAGTTTAAATATTTAGGGTATGTGTTGGATGAAGGGAACGGATGATGCAGAGTGTAGTAGGAAAGTTGTGAATGGCAGGAAGGTGGCTGGTGCAATTAAATCGTTGGTGAATGTAAAGGGACTAAGTCTTGAGTGCTAGGAGTCTTACATGAGGGTATGTTGTTACCTGTGTTATTGTTTGGTAGTGAGACTATGGTCTGGAATAAGAAGTATAGATCTAAAGTTCAATGTGTCTGATGGACAATCTTAGCATGCTAGGTGTGAAAAAGAAAGAAATTACTAAAGTGGAGGAATGAACGTGTATTAGAGAGTGGTGTGGTGAGAAGAAAGGGGTAAATGAGAGAATAAAAAAGCATGTTGGGATGGTTTGGTCTGGATGAATGAAAGTCGGTTGGTTAAGCGGATGTATAGTGGAGAGTGTGTTGGGAACCGACCGGTTGGGGAGACCGAAGAGAAAGTGGATTGAGTCGGTGAACGAATGTCTGAAGGAGAAATGTGAGTTTGGCAGAGGCGAGAATAAAGGTGCATGATAGGAGAGAATGGCGGGGTTTTTGTATGGGGGCATGGTTGGGGCACCTGGGCCAAGGGATGAACCCCTACATTGACGATTTACCATAGTGAGGGTCCGTCGCGTCCTATGATGCTCTAGGGTGGATTTTTCTGTCTGTGACGAGCTCTCACTAATTAATGGTACAGAGGGGGCGGGTAAGGCTGGGCTTTCTTTTCGACGTTTGTCATGCTCTACTGCTTCTTTCCGATGCTTGTACAGCACCTTACCCCCAATCTTGGGGCAAAGAGGTAGGTGAAGAAAGAAAGAAAGGAAATATATATATATATATATATATATATATATATATATATATTATTATTATATATATATATATATATTATTACATATTATATACATATATATATTATATATATATAGATATTTAAAGAGTTATATATATATATATATGTTGGGATAATATATATATATATTATTATTGTTATTATTGTGCTATTATAGTTATTATATATATATAGTATATATATATATATATATATATATATATATATATATATATATATATTTTATATATATATACATATATATATACATATATATATATATGTCTGTATATATATATATATATTATATATATATATATATATATATATATATATATATATTATTGGTTATCTATAGTTATATATAGTTATATATATATATATATATATATATATATATATATATATATATATATATATATATATATATATATATATATATATATATATATATATATATAGCAAATAGGTAGTAGACATATATATATATATATATATATATATATATATATATATATATATATAAGAAAAAAAGTGCTCTTAGCACCTCTCATTGATAAAATCCATACGCTCAATATTTATTGCGGAGCTCAAAAACTTTCTAGTCACATTCTTTGGCGCCAATAGTTTGCAAGAGACACGCTAGCAAACAAATTTTTTTTTGTTTTGCTATGGGGATTTTTTCTTTTTCTGTATTTGCTTTCACTTCTAAAATTGCCTCGTCTTCCATAGAATTTATTTTGTTTTATTTATTTATTATTTTCAATGTGTTTTTGTTTACTATTTTTTTGTTTTGTTTTTTTCAGGCTTTATTTAGCAAATAACAATTAATTAGAAACACACATGCTCATATATATATATATATATATATATATATATATATATATATATATATATATATATATATATATATATATATATATATATATATATATATATATATATATATATATATATATATATATATATATATATATATATATATGAGTATATATATATATATATAGGGAACTTTCGCTTTAAAAGGATGTTAACCGATATATATCGAACGAGCGATGTAATCGATTTTTTTTCGATTATTTCAAGGCAATATAGAGCGACAAGGTTGCCAAAAAGTTTTTTTTTTTTTTTAAACTAAAGGAATACCCAAGATTAAATCGCCAAGATAGAAAGAGTCAGGGTCTCTCGGCCTCAGCGGGGGACGACGGGGGACTTCGTCCCCCTCTGCCCACCGTCGGCTCGAGCCCCTTAATAAAATAAAAAAAAAAAAAAATGAAAACAAAATTAACATATAAAAATTAACATGATATAAAAAGCAACATGTGGCAACTTTTTCTCTTCTTTTATTGGAGTTTAAGTTAACACGTCACAGTGTATGGTTAGACGATTAGGGTTCAGCGATATTTCGATATGTAACATTTTTATGTAACATCCTTTTAAAAAGAAAGTGCGTATATATATATATATATATATATATATATATATATATATATATATATATATATATATATATATATATATATATATATATATATATATATATATATATATATATATATATATATATATATATATATTCAAATAAAAAGGATTTTATTTTGAACTTTAAAGAAAGTGAATTGTTGTATTCTTTAAATTATAAATCCACTTCCCAAATTGATATACATTGGCCAAGTTTTTTGACATGATTGCTCTAGTCCTTCATTAATGAGAATGAATTGCCTTGCAAAGCCTGTTTATTCCTTCACTGAATCCTCCTCTCTTCGTAATCAATCTTACAATGACGAGGAAAAGAAAAGGAAAAAGACGAGGGAAGGGAAAAAAAATCATTGCGTAGACAGATTCCTTCTCTTTTACTTGGAGGGGGTAAAAAGGACACCAACAAAATGAGGCTGTAGAGAAAAGGGGGAAGTGGGAGGGAGAGGATGTATATAGGGGGACGTAGGAAGCCCCCTTTGGATTCTGGCTCACTTCCAGACGTCGTTTTAGAAGGGGTTTTGGCGACGGGAAGTCGGGGAATGGAAATCGACTTAAATTTTGTTTCTGGAAAGGAAAAGAGGCGGCAGAGAATGTGGTCTAAAAATGCATATCCTAAAGAGACAGACCAACCAATTTTGTATTGAATGAAGACAGCGAGAAAAAAAAAGCCTGAAAAGATGATAGGCAAATTTTAATACTTAAACTTCAGCCAAAATTTAAATGCTTCATTCAACTTTTCCGCGGAATTGGAAAAATGGAGATCGAAAAGCATCAAGATTGAATAAATTATCGGAATAACTCGATAGGGAGGAAAAAATAATTGAATTGTGATTAAAATTGCTTGGACAAAATACCCCCAAAAAGAAGAAGAAAAATATGAATAGGAAAATGCGGAAAGGGAGGAGCTCTTAAATAACAAAAGAGATGCCTTTTTCCTTATATTGATCACCGTCAATAAACCAAGCTAAATTCATAACGGGCGGAATTTTCTCGTTAGGTTTATAACTAGATTTATGGCAAATTGTAATAACAATATTTATTATCGAAAAATTAAAAGTAAATAAATCATTGAGGGATTTTTTTACCAAAGTTAAGAGATACTCCTCGAGACACAAATCGCACAGGCACACACACACACACACACACATGTAACATACACACATACACTCACATATAATTACACACACATAAAGAGCATGCGGGAGGCATTCCCTATGACAATAAGTACATTGATTTGAATATATTCAAGATTTGAACGATAGTGCACTTGATAAGAAGATTTATTATTAGTAATAAACAGGGTCGGAAGTAGGGGAATGTCAGAAGCCAGAAGAAATGTGCCTAAAAAGAAATATAAATCGTAGGGGGAGATGCATTCAAAGGAAGCACTCCGATTGCGGTAGTGCTCCAAGATAAAATGGATGAGAAACTTGATGAAATGGTTGAATGAATTTGGTTTGTGGTAGATATAACTTCAGAAGAGTTATGGGGAAGTATTAAAAATGAAGAAACAAAGAGAATCGGATGGAAAGAATTTGAATATGTCTGTAAAGATGGGGTGGATGATGACAAAAGTATAATTAAAAAAAAAAAAGCTAATAAAAGCGTAATAAATTTTATTTTTAAATTCTCAGTATAAAAATATTTTTATATAATAATAAAATAATAATAAAAAAGATTACTCAAGAAACATGGAATTGACCAACAAGTTGCATTAACCTGATCACACCAATTCTGAAACAAAATGGAGTAGGGTTTTAAAATACTAATGATTCAAGGCAAAGTAAATTGATGAAATTTTTTTTTTTGCAGTTGACACCACCGCTCACGGGCAGAGCCCTAATCAAGGAGGGGGTGTACTCGATTTAACGTCTGAGTTGGACGAAACGAAGCCTATGGAGAGAATAATTCACATTTTGCCACGCCGACCAGCTACGAACCTGGGCCTCTCGCTTAATCTCACTGAGCTACCGGGTGTTCCAACCTCAAAAAGATATTTCTTCAAAAGATTCGGCGCTTCAGAGATATTCAACTTCAATGTTGTTTGAATTTAATGTTTGCAATTTTTTTATTCTTTTAAATTTTGTTCGTAATGTTAAATACATTTATTTTCTTTTATTATAAATTGCCAAAAAAGAACGTGTCCGAAATATTTGTAGCTCCTTCCAACTTAGTTTAAAAACTAAAATAATTGTTTTAAAATTTTTTAAAATATTAAAACTTCCGAAGAGGTAAATCAATTATCGTAGCTCTTAGTAGCTTTCGTACCCCCCGTCGTCCACCTATAAGCTGATCAGCCCCCGACTCCTTGCATCTTTGCGACCTTGACAAATATTTCTTTTTTTTCCTCTTTTCACTTCTAAGAGCTCTTTCAAAGCTCTATTTGTATAATCCTTTCAGACCTTTACCGCTATCATGGCTTAATCGGTTGAGCTACATAGTCGCATGGCAAGGGCCCGGGTTCGATCTCTAGTCCGAATCCTAGGTAGAAATTACCTATAGAAGTTCCCCTCCTAGAATATATATATATATATATATATATATATATATATATATATATATGAGAGAAAGAGTATATGTATATATATATATATATATATATATATATATATATATATATATATATATATATATATATGATCTTTTCCGTTTTGCGGAGACAAGATATGGTGATTGTAATATCAATTATACCAATAGTGACATTTGTCTCTAAAAAAAAAAAAGGATGAAATGAGATCAAGGCCTCTAAATTATTCACAGTCAAAACCAGTTAAAGACAAGCTTACACTCTTGGATGCAAATTATTATTATTATTATTATTAGCGGCGCAATG
>JABUQX010135750.1:0-31592 GCA_015478945.1 Trachelipus rathkii
GTTAATATATATTGTAGAAACGAACCAATAGAGCTATAATTATTATAAAAGGAAAATATTTACAGAAGGTTGATCGTCAATGGATTGTGGCTTTGTACTTCCAGCCTGTAAGAACATAAATTCGTTTTATCTCAATATTACAAAGATAATCTTAATATATAATTATATATAATATTATATAATATATATTAATAATTATATATTAATTATTAATAATGTATAAAATTATTATTATATATATATATACTATATATATTAATATTTAATAAATATATATATAAATATATATATATATTAATAATTATATATATATAATATATTAATATATATATATATTATTAATATTATTATAAAATATTATATAAATATATATATATATTATTACATATATAATAATTATATATATAATATTTATATTATATTATATATTACGTTAATATTTATATATATATATTAATATAAATATAATTATAATAATCTTAATCATATTTTATGCCTCACATATGAATATATAGAATGTAATTAATTTATATAAGATATTATAATATAATATATTACATATAAATATAATTATATCTATATATAATAATATTAATATATATTTACTATATAATAAAAAATAAATAATATAACGTATAATTTATTATACATTTAGTTATTAAAATAATCCTCAAAAATGGTTTAACGTTCGATTTACAATTTATAACTGAGTTCATTAAAGAAGGTAATGTATAAGTATGTCGAGGATATAATCTGAGTATATCTAGACTAAGTAATTATATTTGTGTCTGATAGATAACTAGAGTATTTCGCTTAAGTAAGCAAATTATTTGTATTAACTATCTCTCTCTACTCTCTCCATCTCTTTATCTCTATATCTATCTCATCTTTTACTAATATCACTCTCTTCTCTATTCACTAAGCTCTATTCATACTTCTTCCTATCTCTCTCTCTTATCTACAATATACATATTACACTTCATATACTTATCTCTCTAATATAATATTTTCATCCTCTCATCTTCTACTTAATTATCATACAATAATCTTTATCTAATCTAATTTAATCTATCTACTCTCTCTCTCTCTCTTCTCTTAATATATTCTAATCAATATTTACTTCTAAAATATCTATCTCTTATTATTCATACTTAAATTATATAATTATCTAATAATATTTATATACTATAATTACTCTAATCTAATATAAGATTTCAATACTCATATATATACTACTTACATATCCTATCAACTAACTATATAATTAATAAATATATCTCTATTAATATTTTTAAACTATATCTATCACTACCTATAAATTAATATACATATTTGATCATATTATAAATATTATAAACATACCAGATTGGAGTGGTCAAATTTACGAACATATCTCGGGCTGGGGGTAAACCATCACTTATTGGTTGGGGGCTAGAATAATTATATAATCTTTGAACCGATCCTTGATATTTATAATAGCGTTTTTCTTTATATAATAATAATAAGTTCAAAATAAAGTTCTTCATTTTAGTAGTGATTAATATTGAATGTTATATGATAATAAAGTAGTAGCAAGGGGTATAAGTATAGTGATATATTATAGATATTATTATTCTTACCTTGCTACTGTGATTAAAATTTGGTACGATACCCTAAACACAATATAATTCACATATGCAACATAGTTAAAAAGTATGTTAACTATAACAGGATATTGCTGTCTACTAATATTTGGACACTGCTAATAATAAGTGTTAAAGCTTAGTTAATAATTATATCAATATATATTATATTTATATTATATTAATATATAATTATCATTATTATTATTATTAATATAGAATATATAGTATAATGAATAATATACTTAGAAATAATTATTGCTTTAAGGAATAGTATTTTTATATATATTTAGAATACAGAGTGGACCTTGTTTAAAAAAACGGAATCAAATATAGCATAACAATATACTTAATATTAATATACATTAATATATGCAATTCATAATATTAAAAAGACATCATATAATATTTAATCATTTAATAAATATTAAATGCTTAAATATATATAACTATAATATATCGAGTATTATATATATAAGTAAATATTATATTACTTATATAATGTGTATTATAAATAATAGTAATTAATATTATAATATATAATAATCTAATATATAGTAATAAGATAAATAATAATAATATATACAGTATACCTATATATAAATATAATAATCAATAATTTATATATTAAATAATTAAAATAATAATATATAATTAATTAATTAAATAATATAATTAATAATATATAATAATATAAATCATATATAAATATAAATATATAATAATATAATTAATATAAACATGGGCGTATAAGAAGCAGTGAATTACTTTTAGGGATGGCGACCATAAGGATGGATGATATAAAAATTAATAATAAATATATTATTATAAATACTTAAATATAAATAATTATAATTATTAATAAATAATTATATTAATTATAATTATAATTTAAGTTATAAATTAAATAAAATATTAATATATATTAATATATATATATTAAATAATTAATATAATAATAAATAGTTAATAACACTATATAATATTATAATATTAATATATATTATAATTAATTAAAATAATTTATAATATATTAAATATTATTAAATTAAATAATTATATAAATAATATATATAATAATTAATTATAAAAATATAGAACAGTAGATTTTTAAATACACTCGTGAACAATAGCTTAATCGTAAATAACATACTGATAGTTCCACGGAGACAGTACTGTTTGAAGAATTAATCTAGAACTAGGAATAAAAAATGCACATTAAGTGAATATAAATGTTAATATATTATATTAACAACAAAAATGAAGAATAATGAATAAATACGAAAAACAAATAAATAATATAATAATAATAATACAATTAACAATATTAGGCAATGATATGATTTATAATATTAGTTAGTAATTAGTTAATTATTACTAATAATAACCATTCTCAGCTACATTCTATCAAATTGATAGTATTCTTTTTTTATTTATCCACAGTTTTTTTCTAACTAATATTAATAAAATCCACGATATAAAAACGTCTTCTGGCAAACATTTAGGAGTTCACAGTTTATATTATATTCGCACAAGATTTTAGGGGGAGTGTCAAGTGCCCCCTATCACATAATGCAATCCAATCTGCCACACGCACATTTGTATATAATATAATATCAATTAATTAATATATTATATATATATATATAATAATATAGTTATATATATATATAATCAATTATATATATATAATAAATATAATATATAATAATATATATATTGATATATAATATTATATAATAATGATTTAAATAATATAAATTATAGTATAATACTAAATTATATAAAAATTAAATATATTAATGATTATAAATATACCTATCAATAGTTTGATAAAGAAAGATAAATCGGAACACTGAACTTTTCATTCTTAATAAATTAAAATGGTTGCCTACTCAAAAAATAAAATTAAATAATTATATAATATATAATATATAAATAATTATATTAATATATATAAAGTAATAAATGGGAACATAACGGGGCTACCCAGCTAGCATTTGCTCCCACTTCGGCGGTGCTAAATGATGACCTGGTAGAAAATAAACAACGCTTCGCTTAAACCGTATTCCCCTACTACTTATAAAGGTTTGTATCTAATGTGAATTTGTCGAAATTAGGAAAAATCTTTTATAAACAACGGAACACTCGTCGCATATATATTTGCTTTAATATATGTTCAGGTAGCTACCTCCTACGATCCTGCTTTTGATACTTCTGAGTCTAAGCTCTTAAACCCTAACTTACTCCGAAAAGTCAATTGTCAAATGATTTCAGAATGTCAAAGATGTACTTGTAGTTGCCTGATTATTAACATAGTGTAAATGGATCCTTATTAAATAACTCATCTAATTATATAATCTCATTAAATCTAATCAAAGGATCAATTATTTAGGATATATCCTATGTTCCCAAAGAATAAGGAGAAGTTATCCACTAAATCTCTATATACTGGCTGCAATTACTATATTATAAAGCTTATTATTCGACTGTATTGACATCCATTTTAAAGACCATTAGTTGTTGGAGGCTTTAGGCCTAACATTCGTTATTATTCAAGAAAAGATAATTTAAAAAAAATGGTTCAAAGAGTGGATAAATAATAATTAAAAAACAATAAAGAAAAATTTATAATAAATTATGATAAATATTAAATCATCTTTCAATGATGAATTTGAAAATAATTTATTGCCAGTCGGTAAAGAATTTGTTCAGAAATTAGAAAAATATTCACTTTAAATGTTCATTAAAATTTTTAAAATATGCTCCATTTATAGCGATGTCCAAGTTTTTATATTTTCCGTTCTGTGTAAAAATCATTATGGAAACATAGAAGTATAATCTTTATGCCCATAAAAGATGAATTCACTATAACGGAAAATTATAAATTAAAAAACAAATCAGTCAGTATGAATATGTCGCAGAGAATTTTGTCATTAAAAATATATAAATTTTAAATATATAAATTATTATTTTTTCTACTTTTAAAATTTGGTTAAGTTCATAGGTTTCTATCGTAAATTCGTATTTCTAATAATATTATTTATTTATATCTGTTTTTGGATCTATCTTTATCAATGTTTTTAGAAATAGCTACGTTAGCTTATATATATAAAATTTTATTTAAATAAGATATTCTATTTCTAATCGATATTTTCACTCTATACAAAAGTTTCTCAGATCAAAAGAGTATCTTTCAGTCTATCTGAGATTGTCAATTACGCATGAAATTTTTGAGAGATTTTATTCCTTTTTTTTTTATATAAAGAGATTTTTTTAATTAATAAATAAATTTTCAAGTTTTTCATCTTATGATTATTTAACTAAAATTATAATTTGATGATAAATCTCCACATATATATTAATTATTGGATTGACACATATCACAATATCAAATTGAATATAATTTTAATTTGTTCATACATTTCAAAGAAATATGTACATATCTTTTATTGGAAGAAAACATTAGTTTACTATTCATCCTCTCTAACTGCTTCGTAGAAAATGCAAATATATTTCGTATTTATTATTTATTGCATTATTATTTCTAAGTTCAAAAACCATTTAATAAATCCAATAAAAATTTAAATCAGAATTAAGTTTAAGTAGAACGTACTTCATTTGAATAGTTAATTTATTTTTTAAATTAGCTGTAGGTATTGTCCAATTATAATATTATTATAGAGAAAAATATATTTTACTGTATATATTATATATTTATACTTCTATTTTAACTTCATTGTAATATTTATATTTTATTATTAACATCTCTCATTCTATCCTTCTCATATCATTTCCTATCTTTCTGGTCTTACATCTCCTACTTAGTGTTCCTCTTTAACTTTTTTACTATCATTTCCATCATTATTATTCTTTAAGTACATTAACATCTCATCATCTCCATATTTTTTTAGCCAATTTTCCTTCTCGTCATATAACTCATTTTTCATCTTTACTTTCTTATTTCTTTTTCTTAAATAGGTTAAACCTCACTGTTATTTTATTTTCTTTACCAAAAACATTTAATTCAATCCTAATTTCCTTCATCTTTTTAACAAGGTTTCATCTCTTACCGACAATAATTCATTTCGAAAGGTACGATTTCGGAATAATTTCATAAAATTCAGTATTTTATAGAATCAATTGAATAGATGATGTATTATCGATATTTTTTCGTTTGGTTGTTAATACTTACTAAGCTTGAAAATTCTATATCTCTGACTTCATTTAAAAGATGAATTGTTAAATTTACTCTAAATTATATTAACTATAAATTCTGACATCTTTATATTTTAACTTATCTAAATATCTTTAGATTTCATCGCCATATGATAAATAACTTCAACAAATTAATTATATTGATAACTTCATCTGAGATGTAATTAGTAATTGATATCTATGAATCCCTTATAAGGGTAGGTCATTATAATTAACCAAATTTTACATTTCAAGAAATGGTCCTTTATCATCCTAAATACGTAACGGAAACTTTTCTCACCTGATATCTATTTTATTGAAATTAAAGTTTGAAAATATTATATAATTGTTTTTAGTCATGGCGCATCTATTATATATAGTCAATGAAATTTAAGTATATATATAATTACGTTTAATTTAAATCTTCTTTATACATCCATGAATAATTAAATCAATTAATATAGTTATGTTGATAATTAATTTTTTCAAAGTTTAAAATTTCAAGTGTAAAGATCTAAAGATTTTAAATTACATGATTAAATATTGATTAATTCAAAGTTTTATGTTATGCGTTCTATAGGTAACATCAAGCTTAGTTAACTTTTTACTTTTTAAATTGCTAAATTATCTAATCACAACAAATTAATTTAAGTATGTAACATCGTTTTCAATCTTTGAGAGGAAAATGCTAACATTTGCTAAGTACCTTTTATTTTCAATATTAAAATTACCTTCTTTATTATAAAATATTTATAATACCAATTCCTGTCAGTATCTGGGTGGTAACCTTGGTTAAGAGTTTCTGGAGTCTACGAAAAATCCTCGATGAAGTCCATATTCTCTACTTACTTCAGGTCTCACATACGACAAAGAATGTAATATTACACTTATAACATTTATTTTAGAGAAAAAAAATGAGTGTTAATAATTTAATTTTTGCAATTATAGATGAATATTTATAATACCAAAAAGTTATAGTCTCTCAAACTCACCGAGCCTAAATATAAATATTTTAATATAAATACTTTCTATTCAATTTTTATTGAGTATTTGATACGTTGTAATAGAAATATCTTGCTTGAATATAATTTTCTAAATCAATTTTGAGAAGAGATTAACTCAACTTAAATGAATCGTATAAATAAAGCATATAAGTTTTTAACAATTCTTATTACAAAACACGTCCAATGAGCTCCTGAACGCTTTAATTGAATCCAAAATTTATAAAGATTAATTAATAAATTTACCCTTATTTATTTAGATTATTTTTTGGAATATGTATCTTCATATAAATTCCCTTCAAGTTTTTAAGATATTTATATAGTATCATTAACGTTAATATTCATATAGATTCGTATTTGAACTCAGTGCTTATTCTTAATCGGAATAATTCACTTTGTATGGTTTAAATAAATTAAACCCTTAACGCTCAAGTTTTATTTAATGTATTTAAAAAATATAAACCATTTTTTCCATTTGTTTTCTTTTTTCATTTGAAGGTTATTTATTTTAGTTATTACTACCTTTATTAATTGCTTTATTGAATTATTGTTTTAAAATTTACAGTCTTTGCGATAGCACTAGCTCCCCAGCACAAGAGAACGATATGCACTAGCAGCCCTTTATTAACAATATTGGATAGTGTTATTATTTATATATATAATCCTTCTGTTATAACCTAAGTGGAGCCTGTGTATTATACTTAATTATATAAAATGGTAATAATAAATATTATTATATACCTTTTATAATATTTAGCTTTTAGGAGTGAGCTTTTATAGGAGAAAGAGATATAAATTTCCTTTTATATGCCTTTGGATTAATATTCAAATGATATAGAAGTAATTTATTTTATATAGTGCTAAATACTAGCTTATAATCTTTTTACCTGATTCGATGTAAGTATATATTCTTCATATCGTTAAGTATAACGTATTCCCAATTTATTATAAAGAAGGAATAAAAAGTTAATTTATATATAATTTTTAAATATAATTTTTTTCCTTTTTGTCATTTTGTTTAATTTTTATATTTTTTTATAAATTTGGAGATGTTTTATTTATTTATTCTTATAATCTTAATACATTTTAATATTTATTATGTAAGTCCTAAAATCTTTAAAATTCTTCTGGCTTCTCTATTCATATAAAGCATGTACCTCTAAGCATACTACTTTTTAGAAGTCATAACCCCAAAATTAATTCCGTAATTTGTTATTTATTCACTACATAATATAATTATTAATCATATATATTATATTTATTTTAAAGAGAAAAACTAATTAAATGTTATTTACATTTTTTTACTTTATACAGATTTATAAATTTTATTGATAATCTGATAATAATATTAAATAGCTATAAACCCTACAATAACATAAATATTTCTTAAAAGTATGCTCAGTAAATTTAATGGATTAAATCTTTACCAAATATTTTATAATTATTATCAGATTGCATATACTTATAACATCAATACATTAAGCAGTGGGTATACTAAATTCACGGTATTCCTGTATAAAGTAATAGATAGAAATTTTATTAATTGAAAGTTTTAAAACAAATGATTGAAATAATCTGTAAAGAAAGAAATTTAAATTAGTTATATTAATTAATTCATTAAAATCAATGCTGAATTGAACCTTCAAATCTTCAATCGGTAGAACTACTAAATCATTACGGGTTATCGCTGGGTTTATTGCTGATAAATGACTTTTTGAAGTATTTCTTTTTGATTCGTAGTTTTGTCCTTAATTCGGTTCAAGTAATGAATTGTAGTCAGTTTTAATATTTTTATGATAGACCTATTTAAAGTTTTTTCTACTTATTTTACTAAAATCAGAATTTTTTTCTTTATAAATATATATTAATCATAACTCCATTTATTATATAGAAAAAAATTAAAGAAACAGATAACTAGAAACCTGCAAACGAGAAATTAGCAAACAGAAACATGAAAACTAGAAACATGTAAACAATTTATTAGAAACATGAAACAACAGTATTCGTTTAGCGTTATCTGTTATTTTTTACATAGGTTATTATATCGGTTTCATAAAACGTCTTTCACGATCTTTATAAACTTCTGTCAAGTTTTTTTTCATTACCAATGATGTATCATATCTTATTCCATTTAATACGAGTACTTATACCTCTGTTCGCTTTAATATTCTTTATTTCAACTTCCTATAATTATCAGCTTTTCATTATTTTGATTCCATTTCTTCAATTAGAAGGAAGATTTAAATTTTGTTCATTAAATTCACATATCCTATAATTTTATATCTTATGAGATTTGTTTTCAATACTTTCGATATAATAAATACTTCTTCGGTAAATTTAGGAAGATAACCTTTCCTAAAATCTTTATACTTTCTATAACTGGATTCTAAACTCTGTTTTCTATTTCAAATTTCGGTTTTCTAAGGTCAATCTTTACAGGAGGAATAAATTTTTATACACTAATTTATTTTTATTTTTGACATAAGATGATCATTGCTTCTGGATGACACATTTATTATACTTCTGTGATAGCTTGTATTAATATATTTATTAACTAATAATATAGGTATTTCATTAAAAGTTTTAATCCACATTTTAGTTTTAAAATGTCCGTATAATCTTACTACTACTTTTTGCCCTTGTTAGCATATTTTCATTTTTTGTAGCGGGAACCAGTGTATTTTCATGTTATCTTTAAAAAGAGTTATGATGATCGGTTTGTATTATATAATATCAGAGCAGCTATAATTGTATTTTTCTCGGGATTCTGTCTTTTAAAATATTTTCAAACGCATTCCGCTATTTCATTACGTGTTCTTCATTTTAATTTAGATTAAGCAGTACTAATATGCAAAAACTTGCTAGAATATTATCTTATATTTACTGATAATATAATAATTTATAATTTTTATTTTCAAGTATATTATATTTTTTGCATGTCTACTTAATCAGCTTGCCATTGATCATCACTAATAGAGTACCATCTATTCAACTCTCTTGTTGAAAATTTATTGTCTTATCGGCTATGCAAATGTATGAACGTTTTGATGATCTATATACGCAAAGTCTTAAAACTATCTTAGAAGATATTATCTTCTTATAATTCGTACTAAATTATATTGATATCCTATGCGTATATATCAACTTTAGGATTAATAATTATATTCTCTCATATTTCAGAAGCCTGATTTCGCGAATACTCTTTTCCCTATGTTTTTTTGATGGTAAACTCATATCCGAATCTTGATTTCATTACCATAAGTCCTGTGCCTTGTGTCTAATCTCGCGTCTTTTCTAACGTAATCTACTGGCATACTGTATTCAAGCAAGAAGCAATTTTTCACACTCACTGATTGGTTTTGCTAATATATTAGCTTGCTGCAATCTTAATTCAATCTCTTTCGTATTTTTTGTTTTTATTTAATATAATTTATATATGTTGTTTACAGGCCCTATCTAAACTGTTAATATCATTATATTTACTTCTTTTATCTTTATTTTGTACTTCGTCCTGGAGCCAAAATATATGAAATGATATTTTTCCTGTAAATTTCTAAGCGATCCACTTTTTAATATTTTCAATGGAACAATTATTAGGTTAAATATAAACTTATTTAAAATGTATTTACTGGTAAAGGAAGTTTCTTCAACGCTGAATTTTTAACAATCCTGAACCAAACGAAAATACCTCATAATTTCACCTTATAAAAATTATATTTCATTCATTAATCTTTTTATGAATTTTCACAATTCAAGGGCTTTAAGGTTATATTGAAATTGGTCTCCAATG
Source organism: Trachelipus rathkii (assembly GCA_015478945.1). Taxonomy (NCBI): domain Eukaryota; kingdom Metazoa; phylum Arthropoda; class Malacostraca; order Isopoda; family Trachelipodidae; genus Trachelipus; species Trachelipus rathkii. The sequence goes on from JABUQX010135750.1 coordinate 10,611, forward strand.
AACATTCCTTATGAACTTTCGAGTTGTATTATAAATATTATCATTTATATTTTAAGAGAAAAAATCTCTATACCTAGTATTTATAGTATATTAAGAGTTTATCGAACTTATTAAATTTATCTTCTTACTATAAATGTGATGAATAAAATTTTTATTTAATAACAATTATGTAATCAAATGGTTAGCCTTCTTCAACAGTTATTTAAAAAAAGAGGTTTGAATCTCTATCCGGGTATGAATGCCTCACTATTTTCAAACTGGAAATCTTAAAGACATTAGCTAAAATCTTTATGGGCATAATTGAGAAACAATCTAAAATCACATTAGCATTGGTTGGTATTTGGTTTGACTTTAATTATGGGGAAATTTATGACATTTTTTTTTTAGTATATTTGTGCATATTTCTTCCGGTATATTAAGTTCTTACTAACTAGTAAGTTGTTTTTGTTACATTTCATATTTAATATGATATATGAAAAAAATCATTCATTTTATCATCAAATACATAACAATATAATAAGTTATTTCATATTCAAATTTAGTTGTTAACATCATTCTATTTGCATCTTTTGTTTGCGATTGTTTTAGTTTGCCATATTCTACTTTTTTATATTTTTGATTTTTTAATTGTAATTTTTAGGTAGATTTCTAAAAAATGAATCGATGTCACCCCTTCCTTTCCCCAAATAATTCAAGAACTATTCGATTTATAATATAATCACTATTATTCAAATCCAGATTTTAAAAATTAATTTATATTCTGGCTGGTGTAAAGACTTTTCCAACTATATTCAATAATAAAGTATTATAATATACATATTCTAACACTTATCATATAGTGACCATTCTTAAGCTTAGTATAATTTTCGGAAATTATCGCCTATAGTTTATGAATTCATTAATATCAAATAAGCCATTAGGTAAATGGTATTTATAATCATTATGATGTTTATTAAGGTGTTTTGAAAATTGTCTTCTTTCTTGATATTAGGTGGGTTTTCCACATTAGTTATTTTAAGGTAAAAAATAATAAAATTTTAGCGATATATTGATAAATTTAACAGAACTATCATCCCTAACTCGATATAATAATTTGATATTTATTTAAAAAATGATCAAATCAGCAAAAACATATACTATAAATCGATAGAAAAATATTTGAATGGAAATATTACGGATTTAAAATAAAATATTTTCGTTCATAATATAGCTTACTTATTTATATATTATAAATAATATATATATCTAATAATATTATATAATATTTAATTATATATTATGTATATAATTTTTATTATATTAATATAAATATAATATATAGAAATATATATAGATAAATTTTAAAGATTTTAAATTTATCTAAATAATTTTCTTTACTATACTCATATATATATATATTATATATTATTATATATAATATCCATACATATACTATACACTTCACTTATCATAAATAAGAATACCTATATACATATATAGATAAATATTACACATTAAATTAATGATATATAACAATACAACTTGCAGTTTCTCTTCCATATATTTAGCATATATGAAATATTAGTATTATTTTATAATATATTCTATACTATATATTATATAATCACCATAAATTTACGATAATATAAATTTAATAACTATAGTAAATATATATATATACATATTAATTTATAAATATTAAATATATATTATATATATTAATAATATAATTAAAATATACTATATACTATTATAATAATTATATAATATATTATTAATATACAATTATATATACATAGATAAGAAGAGAGAAAGAGAGAGAGAGATGAGAAGAGAGAGAGAGAAGAGAGAGAGAGAACGAGAGAGAAGAGCAGAGAGAGAGATGAGAGATGAGAGAGAGACTCGAGAGAGAGAGAGAGAGAGAGAGAGGAGATGAGATTGTGTAGTAAGGCGTGTCGTACCACGAAAATTTATATTTGAAGAATCAGATTTTTATAACATGAATGTTTTTCATACTGAAGATATTAACTTCTCTTTTACACTACACAACAAATTTTTTTTGAATTTTATGAATTTTAGATTAAATGTATAATGATTGAATGTTTCGTTGAGCATTATGAAAAAATATAAAAATTTCATAAAATATTTTTATTTTCATGACACTAAACTTTATATTATACTATATATATTACTAAAATATTTAATAAACGTAAAAATATAATATAAAAAATAAGAGTGAAATATTATATATATTAATGTTTGTTTTATTTTTCATATAATATAATTTATTATAATTATTATTTATATTATATATAATTAATAATTAATATATGTAAATATATTTAATTATATATAATATATTATATATAGTATAATTATATATATATATATATACCTAATATATATATATATATTTGGCAATTAAAATTAAAATTAAATATAAATTAATTAAAATTTAGGTTAGTAGTTATTAATCCACTTATTTTTCCCTTATTTTTTCCCTTGCATATATTAATTATTACACTTCAAGCTAACTATTAACTTATAATTATTACTTTGATTATTATACTAGATTATTTGGGTGTTCTTTCCTTTCATTAATTTTAATCATCTCACTTATATATAAGGACCGGATGTGAATGAATCCTAGTAATCGACTTATAGAGTACTCAGTATTGAATGAGTGTAATTGGTGACAGTTTTAATAAAGGACGCCAAATATTGCAGAGTATTATTCTACAGAGAATTATAAACAAAATTAAGATTTACAGAAATTCAGCAGTTTTAATATTGCATAAAATTGTTCATGTATTTTTTAATTTTTTAGTTATAAAAGTTCAAGAAGTTGTATTGCTATACTAATATAGATGTATGATCTATTTATTTTGATTGTTAATATACTAATTATACGATATTATTATAACTTATATATATCATGACGGAGACTCCAGTAAATTTTATCACACTATCTCTCTCTCTTTTCTCTCTCTCTCTATATTTCTCATCTTCACTCACATCTCTCTCTCTTACTCTCTATTGTATCAAAACATATCTATCTAACTATCTATTATAAATTATATATATATATAATTATTAATATATTATATATAATATATATATATATTAATATATTATATATATAATAATATATATTAAATATATATAATATATAATTAATTAATATTATATATAATATTTAATATATTAATAATATATATATATATAATATTATATATTATTTATAATATAATATTAAATATAATTATATATATTAATAATATATATTAATATATTTAATATTTATATATATATATTATAATATTATATATAATATATTATATATTAATATATATTTATATATATATTATTATATTATATAAATTATTATTTAATATATATATATCTATTATTAATATATTAATATATTAATTTTATATTAATACCCCTATTTTATAATATATATTAATGAATTAAGACAGCTGGTCTCCAAACTTTTGGATTGCCTCCTGACCAATTGATAGAAATAATAATGTTGTATTTATTTTGTATTATATATAATATAATAATAAATAATAATATATGATATTATATATAATATATAATTTATAATATAATATATATAATAATATATATATATATTAATAATATTTAAGATATATCTTAATTATAATTAAAATATAATGGGGAACTTGAGCTTAGCGGCAGGGACGGAAATCCAAACACAGCGACCAATGAGCAGTAATGATATCGCGCCACGTAATACATTGATAATCATACACCGCATAAGTAATATACGTTTTGAGACCTACTCTTCTATGGCGTATACCCCAAGTATCACTATTAGCTACCCCCCTGGGTACGCGTACCCCCACTTTGGAGACATACTTACTGCTCTAGGATAATTGACAAGAAAATAGATGTATCAATTAATCATTTTTGAAGCTTTTTATATATATTATTATTTTTTAATTTTATTATTTATAAGCGCTATCCTAAAGAGGATAGGCGATAAAAACTAAAAACACACGTTATTTATTCTTTTATTTTTTTAAATTACTTTTTATTAGTTTTAAAATTTGTTTTTCCATTGGTTACTTTTATTTAAAAAATGACATTGATTATTTTTAACTTTTTTTTTAAAATAAAATTATTGAGGATTTGATGACACTTCATCCTCTAGGATGCGCTCAAAAACATACACAATAAAGTTATTTTATTACTTTTATTTACTAAATATTATTAATTATTATTTGGTTGAAGGCACATACCTTATAATTTAGGATATGATGGCTCAATAAAAATTACACATAAACTTTATGCAAAAAAAAAAATTTTTTATGTAATTTTATTGGTTTTGAAGCCATCCTTTAACTTGTATTAAAAATCAATAACACATATACTTAATTTTTTAATAAATGTTTAATGATAATTATAAGAGATATTAACTTTAGCATTTAAATTATTTTTTCAATATTTTATTATTTAAGTTGTGCAGGTTGATAGCAGCTATAAACATACACACATCGATTATTTTCTTTCATTATTAATTATTTAATAGTTAAATTTTATTATTTTTATTTATAGTGCTCAAAAACAAGTACAAGAGTTTATTAACTTTTTTTAAATATAATTAATATGTGGTTTAGTGAACATTCCTTCTCCAGAGATGTAGCGCTCTCAAAACATAAACCATATACTTATTTTAACTTTTTTTAAATTATTATTTAATATGGGTTTGAGCACATTCATTCTCTAACCCTACGCAACCTTAATATTCACATGATAATTCTTTTCTGAATTTCACCTCCTTCTTTTATAGGATATTTCATGGTTTCATGACTCTAAATTTTTTTTTTTATTTTTTTATTTATAGAGCGGCTATCTCACAATTATTATTCGCAAATAAATAAATATATTTTAAAAAAATTTAATTAAAAATAAATAACGTGTGTATGTTCTATTAGTCGCATTATATTTGGAATAGTTTACTCTCAAATATGACATATACACGCGATTATTTTATGATAAGTACTAATACTTTTAGAGGGTAATCCTATTTGAAGTGAATACCCTCAAGCATATACATCACGTTCAGTATTATGTTCTTTATATTAAATTTTTATTTTTATCGTTTTGAGGGTATAATACTCTAGGATGTCAGCTAAAATAAACACACACACGTTTATTTATTGCTCTTTCTAAAAAAAGGATTATTTTATTATTAAGATTTTTGAAGGCATATAAACAAAAATGCATCAAAAACATAAATAATAAAAATTATATATGTTATTTTTTTTAACTTTATTGTTTTAGCGGCTATCCTTTAGGATAGCCGCTAAATACATATTATAGCACATGTATTTGTACTTTTTTTAATTATTTTTAGTTTTTATGAGCGCATTCCTCTTAGGAATGCTACTCAAAAAACACAAATTAATATAATATAATTATAAGCTATTTTATTATATAAGTTTTATTATTTTATAATATATTTTTATTAGTTTGAGTGTCAACTCTAATGGATGCAGGCTCAAAAACAATATCAACACGTTATTTATTTAATATTTATTTAAATTTTATGCGAAGGTGTACAGTTGTTGTCATAGGTTAAGACTTCAAATATGATAAAATATATAAAAATGGATAGTCTTATTAAATTTCATTTTGTATATTTACCAAAACCTGCATAAATTTCAGTGAAGTTTTTTTATATTTGTTGGTATAATATTATAATTTTATAAATATTCTTAAATTACTAAATATGATAAACAATTATTATAAAGTATAATCAATGTATAAATATTTTTTTTATATTTTTTTATTTTTTCCATATTCTATTAATATTTCTTTCAAATTGCTGAGAATTATTGGGTAACATGTATCATTTATTTTTTTTAATTTTTTTTTATAATTTTTCATTATATCAAATTTTAATAATATGTACAATATGATTAATTTTTTGATTTTTTGTGATTATTTTTATAGTCAACTTATTCTTATTATATTTATGTTCTTATTTCAGTATATATATTAGTTTATATTTATATATATCATTAATCTATATTTATTTATCGTTATTTTTATTATCATATTCTATTATTATATTAATATTAAGATTATTATTATGACTTTATTATTATATATAGATCATTTATGTGTAGTTACATATTGGTTTTTTTACTTTGATTAAATTATTAATTTCATATATGTACTTTCAAATCCTATATATATTATACTAATATTTTATATAATCATTTTACAATAATTGTATTAGTAAGTGTTTATTTTATATTGATAATATATATACTATCTATTAATCTATTTTTATTGCTTATTTTAGTTTTTCTATTTATTTTCATTGAAATTATATAAAAAAAATTAAATATCTAAAATTTTATATTATATCACATCAATCATATATTTATCTGTTTAATTCAGTTTTTCAGCTTAGTTCTATCTGGTTTCATTTATAAGATTAGACTAAATATTATTTTATTCTATGTAATTTAATTTATGACTGTTTTGATTGGTATATGTTAATCATGTAAATCTGATAGTTATTAATATTATACTTATATTTATTTACTTAATATCTTATTATATAAGCTTTTTAGTTGATTTTTGATATTTAAAAGAAAACCCAAGAAATGTCATTATATCCACTCTCTTATTTCTAGTTAAAATCAATTAATTTATTTTGATTTTATTTACATTAATAATTTATATTATTTTATATTATATTATTGATTAATTAATATACTGATATATTATATTCATTTAATGTTTGTCTTACTAAAATAATAGATTCTTAATTAAATATTTGATGTTTATTTATTACTAATTATTGATTTAATTGATTAGTGAATGTTGCACACCTAAATGTGAATGGAATTCATATGCACTATCTCTATATTTTTTAATACGATTCCTATTTGAATACTCATCTACCCTATATTAATTCTAGTGAATATTCTATTGTTCTTATTAATGATTTTATACACTATCAATCTCAATCATTTCATATTTTCTTTAAATTTATGGCGGAATTACGAATAAATACTTTCATCCCGTTTATACTTTTAGCAGGTTGTACAACTTCAAAAATACTTAAGGCATTATAAATCGCATTATTCTTTCTTTCTTTCTCATTGTCTCTCTTTTTCGTATGATTTTCATACCATTTGTTCTGTATCATAATTCTATTAAATTAATTATTCTAAATGTATTTTTATCGTTTATGTTTATGTTTTGCTACAATTGTTAATATTTATACTCAAGTTATGTATTCATTTAATTTTATTTTCTTTTATATATTATTATTAACAATTGTTTAAAACTTAATTATTATTTATATATAACTTATTTTAATCACTATGGCTTATTTTAATTAATTTTATTTCTGATTAGTTTATAGAATTATGGGTATTCGTATTAATGTTATTGATTCGTTTTATTGTATTATTTCTATAAATAGAATATAATTACTTAAGGAATCTCTAAGATAATTTAATTATATTCATTTTATTTTTAGATTCATTAATCACTGATTTTATTTCAACTATCGTTTAAATCGTTGATGGGCTCTTTAATCTATTTTCCATAAAATATTTTCTAGTTTGTAAAATAACTTTTGGAGAGAATATTATAGTCTCAGGTGCTTTCTCTAGGTTGATAAATTATTTATGCATAATAAGGAATAAGTGATAGAAAACCTAGTGAATGAGTAATTAATATGCTTTAATTCATTATTAGATCTATTTTCTGAAGGTAATAATATGAGAATCTGTATTAGCCCATATACGCATCAGGTGTGAATAGCACGGTTAATCCAGGGTACGTGATATACTCACTCGTAACTGCCCCATCCTATATTTTACATGATCGATTATCTTTATAAATGCTAAGTTTATTAGCTATTACGTTTCGCTCTTAATATACAGCCAAGAGAACCCTAGAGATGTAAAATAGAGTGAACTGTGATCTAAATTACTATAAATAAAATAGGATTTAATTACTTCAATATGATTAATCTTTCTTTTGAGACTTATTATTAATATTATTTATTATTGATATTATTATTATTATTATTATTATCCTATATTTATATCTTATTATTATTAAGTATACTTATTATTTTATTATTTTACTATTAAATATTATTTTAGTGAGCTTTCTATAGGAGAAGTAGTTAATTATCATTTATTAGATTAGTAAGGATTATATTTAGATGGTATTATATATGTTATATATTATATTTTATCTATTATATGTGGAGGTTAATATGATTTAGATAATTATACTTTATTGATTATTAATTAATTATTATTATTCGATTATATTACTCTATTGACTTTAAAATGAAAAATGAGCGGAGAGGTTTTTCTATTATGCTAATAATTATTGTGACTTGATTATTAAAGAGATGTTGAAAACACTATTGCGGATGTATATGATAAACAAAATACATGTCTATTCACTAAAGCTTGTTTCTATTGTTAACGCAAAATTCTATTATATGTATATATTAATTTATTAATATTTCAATTATTATATAATATATTAGTAATTATAAAACAATATTGTATAAATACTGAATAGACCCCAATGTAAACATAAATGCGGATTATAATAATATGAATTATATACCTGAGGTTATAATTTATTTTTTATAGTAAATATACATAATCTATTACTTATTGGCACAAGGAAGGCAGTGTACTTAACAACTGAATGGGAGAGGGTTCAATAGAAAGTAGTGAGCTAGTACCTATTAAACAGTAACTAATAAGTAGACATATTACAATAAAAAGCGAGTACCATTTCCTTACTTCATGTTATTAGAAAGTCTGAATTGCGAAAAATATTTAAATATAAATGGTATGGAAGTATGAACTTCCGTCCGTCAAATGGAGAACGCTACTATTCTGTCGTCAGTATTAAACCTTATAAATATATATCACATAAGCTTGTTATATACATATTATAATTATATAATATATCATTCAAGTATTATTAAATATATAACATTTTAGTTTAGTATTTTTTTATAATAAATAAGATTAAAAACTATCCGTAAAATCAATTATCACATAGATAAATAGAAGATCTGAGAAATGGATAAAATAATCATAATATTTTTTCAATTTTTAGTATTCCGTTTCGAGGTTGTATGTTGAGAGAGTCAAAATATTATAGAAATTAGCATTTTTAACAATAGTTTTGCACTACCTATATATATATATAATTATACTATATGTGATATTGCACTTTTCAAACAATTGTGGTTTATATATAATCTGTAATTATCAAGGCAATTATCCGTTCTTCTTTTATTCATAATTCTAACTTTGAAACTCATTATTTTCCACCTATTTCCTCCAGTAAGAAAAGTGATTGAGGAGATCTGTATTACATATTATAATAAATAGTTCGTGAATATAGAAGCTTGTATATTTACATTAATAACTAATTTAATATAAAATAATAAGCGTTAATTAGTGAGTCACAGATTTTAATCTATGCTTGGATTGGTAAATTATTAAACATGTAATTATTTAGCTGTACATATAATAAATAAATAATTTTATATATTAGATTATGTATTAACAAGGATTAAAGAGATTATCTATATATTTAAAAGAGAGAAAGGCTTGTTCCTATTATTATATATAGCCGTAAGTTAGATAGTATTTGTAGTTCTAAATACTACAGCTATAAGATTAACATCTAACATCCATACATTGCCAACAGAGATTTCACTGAGGACTGGCGAGAAGTGAGAGGACAGCTCTAAATATACTTCTATCAAATATGAGCACCAGTTTCTAATTGTATTCATTGAGAGAGTACGTTTAAGTCCAGTACAGTAGTTTAGCTGCAATAACTCATGCATTGAGCAATCCTGCTAACACAATATGTAAAAATGTTATCCCTCTCAGATATTCACATAGTTTGTTACATCTGGATCATTTCTTAGTTACTAAGAATAAAAAAAATCAATATGAATACGCTACTTTTCACCAGACCATATAAGATTTCATAAAATCGAAATATGGAAAAGAGTTTGCGATGATACCATCATACTTAAGATTGACTAGGAAGCGATATAATTAATCTTGGGATGATATCGATGGACTTACCTTCAAAATCCAACACATGTGTTGTCTATAAAATGCTGTAGTCTATTCCTGGTATCATCTTGCGCCATATACATCGGACATTACAGGTCTCTAGGTCAGATAATTAGATACAACATCTAAGTCGGTTCTCATAGTACACAGCGTGCGTTAGACGAATCCGCGTAGGCGTAACAGAAGGACAGATATTATTCATCCATGACGAATATTCCTGAATTCTAAAAAGAGCATTAGTTGTGACGTTTACAAGAAGATTGACGTGACTGATATTACACATTACTAAGTATATTGCTGCTGGCACATAAGTCAAATATAGTTATCTTCCGAGTATCTAATTGGAGGTGTTTATAGCTGTCTCTAGAAAAGACAAGAGTAAACTTGCATGTGGTTCTTTGTAATTCTTCACTCTAGATAATAACTTATGTCTCTTGACTGAACCACGTTATTCAAAACTGGGATATTAGTATTCAAAGAGCATGTATCACGTTACGCCAACTACTTTAACGTCATGTCTTACATATCAACAAGGCGATGTTTCAGTAGTACCTACACTCGGTGGTCTCATATACATAACGTGGTGTAGTGATTAAGCTCTATTATATAAGGATATGAACCTATGCAAAGTACAGTATATTAAGGGCAAGAGGCGTAAAAAATCAAAACACCGGAAGGGAGATCATCATACACTAGGCTATTGTGAAAGAATTAAAACCCAAGCGTAACTCCCAGGGGATACTTAAGGAATACTTCTCGTTAGATAATAAGACTTTAAACATATAGCTACTAACAATTTACTGAGGTGTATCTGTTTAAGACGGGATCATTGGAATAAAATCTCCCCAAATCTTAACTCGAGAAATACAATTACACCCTTTAACGCATCGATGCTAGAGGTCTATTGCATGAGTTCCTCTTAACGAAGTTAGTCGACTGAGAGAGATACCACATGGTTTAATATATGAGTATATATTAAGACGACTATTGTCAAGCATCAAATTATTTAATTCAGAGGCAGATCCGCTTTAAAATGATGGAAGAGAGCCAAAAGAAATTTTCCGACAATCAACATGACAGAGCGTCATACTATTAACTTAGTAAGATAAAACGCGCTTTTGATTACTCATCTCTAGCAGAGATGAAAAGGAAATATCAGGTTTCCACTGCACTCTAGGCACTTTACTTCTAGCCGTCTTACACTCTGATTCTTATCATTTTACTGTTACAAAATGAAACTCTTTTAAGATGGAGCTGAGAACTTGCTAACATCTTAACAGCTAGACCGGTAATGGTTTTAAAATGATTTTAGACATACAAGATAATATAACATTCCTGTTCAAATACAGGTTTAAAGAGCCAAGCTAATTTTCGACCAATCACATGCAATGCTATATAGAGATAAGGTTTACTCCATCCAATCACAAGAAAGACATACATTTCCTTCTTAGCAACTCCCTAAGGTCTCACTGAACCATAATGTTCCAGAATAAAATATATTTAGCCTTGTTTCTCTGCTGTTATTATGTTTGTTGAAAACACAACTTGTTTTTACATATCCTAAGGACGTAAGCCTAGCGTAAGGGATGAGGATGACCTCAATGTGGAGACACAGAAAAGATTAGAGCAAATGCATTATCTCATTTAAGCCTAAATGTAGGTTTGGTTTATTATTCCCTATACTACTTAAAGCCTATAGAAAAGAATCTAAAACATCATTATCTCATTTAGGCCTAGATTATGGTTTGTTTTATTATATCCTTAAGGTAAATAAAATGTAGAAAAGATTTGAAAACGTTGTTATCACGTTGAAGCCTAAAATTGGGCTGGAATTAGGAGGCTGAAATAAGAATTATGTCTAACCCAAAGGAATAACCGACCTATATATAATTCCCGTACCTGCACTCCTGCCTCTGGTTCTATCCTGGGGTCATCGGTCAGAAAGAGACCAACCTTAAACCCACATCAGACAAAACAGGAAAATGCATGAAAAATACAGTGTGTTAGACATATGGTGTAATAAGGGTTATCTACGTTCAGCATTCCCATACATCTATAGGCCTAGAGATAAGATCCGTTATCTCCCCTAAGTCTAAAATAAGATCGTTCATAATCTCGAAATAAACAGTGCTGCGTGTCATACTCTGAGAGGTTTAAACTTGGCTCCGCCCCTTCATCTCAAAGTATATAAGATGGTGCCCTTATGAGGATAGCTGTCGGTTGAGTCTCCTGCTAAACGTTATAGAAGATGGCTTGTGTAGTTAAAAACACTTTGATCAGTGACGTAGTGTCTTGGAGCGTCATGCACTACCGACCATTGTGCTATTTCACTACGATATAGAAGGAAGTCGTCAGGTGATAGCTACGTGACATGTATAACACCAAGTAATATGTACAATTAACCCCTGTTTATGTCCCCGGATAATCATTTAACTATCATGGATGTTGTTTCGAACTGGAGTAATGCAGGCTATCAAAACTGTAGTGTGATGAACGAATGGGGCATGGCTATTCATGGAGGAGGCTCAGAAGATAATAACCGAATCGCTTTACTGTTTTCATTACACGATAATATTCCGAGAATTCACATTGGGTCTTGGTGGCGTAGGGAAGCATTCGGTATTTTCTCTTCAACTAATCTTTGTGTTACGATTTCAGAAAAAGTAGACCTCGAGTTCTTTATCAAGATGAACACAGAGTTCCTGAGAAGAATCGAAGATATTGTAGAAATTGATGACCTTTTGAATACAGCCCATCGATTGGTACATGACGCCTTTCTTGAGAGATATTTATTCAACCCTGACAAATTAGCATCCATGCTTGAAGCTATCGACGTTGAACGTTTCACCAGCATTTGGGATAGTGAGATGCAACTAGAGAGGTATAAAAAGAGCAAATTAAACATCTCTGCTCACAAAGTATACAAATATATAACTGGGGCCGGCCTTAAGGGCTTGGAATCATACATTGAGGTAACCCGAGCTATTCTAGAGGCTTTAAACAAATAATAATAATATCTGTGCAATGTAAAATATGAATTATATATATATATATATATATATATATATATATATATATATATATATATATATATATATATATATATATATATGAATATTATATATATGTATATATATATACTTTACACCCAAATATATATATATATATATATATATATATATATATATATATATATATATATATATATATATATATATATATATATATATATATATATATACAAAATAATTAATGAATTTAGAAAATAAATACCTTTGGCAAATGAAATTTGTACATAGTAAAGTTACATTTATTTTACATAATTAATTGGGACTAGTAAAATCATCATAGATATTTAACATAAAATATTTTAATACTTAATTAATCATGGATAGCCATAAAGATCCCAAATTTGCCACTTCCTTTGCCTGCCAAGCTGCAAATGATACACAATAAACTCATTAGGTTCAAAGCAGACAGTAATTTTATAAATTTGCATATATTAAATTATATAGTGAAATTGTGCCCGTTTATTTTAATAGTAATTGCAGCCTTTTCATAAAAAAATACAACCAAAAGAGGGCTTTGAGAAAACTAAACTATGTATATATATGAACCAATAGGTTTGAAATTAAATTTTAATAACTAGATCTCAAGTTTAGATCAACAAATGAAAATGAGAATACATATTGCATTTCTTACCTGGTTGGAATCTTTCCATTGCGATCTTTCCGATGGATTTCTTTTGCCTGCCTTCACCAAATGCCCCAGACCTCCAGAGACAGAGTTCTTACTCAAACTTCATCAATACTGGGTTGGACCTCGTAGATAGATTTTCGCCAAGCCATTATAACATAAAAAATATGAAGGTTATTAACACAAATCTTAACCAAATAATGTAAAGGGGGTCAAGATGGTAATCACTTATAAAATCCTTTTTGGTGAAAGGTAAACAGCAGAGCTTAAAGGCAGAGCTTGTAAAAAAACAGCTTAATTAAGGCAGAGAGCTAGATCGAAAGAACTAATTTAAACCTTAAGCTTCTTAGGTTATCATATTGGTGGCATGGGAAAATTAAATAATTTTCTGTACCAACCGAGGTTAATCTAAAGAAATGCAATTTTTAACTAAAGACTTTGCCATAGTTTAATTTCCCCTATATTAAAATTATTTAATAAAGTAAATTACATTAAATATTCAAGTACATATTTTGTACATTGCCCCCACCAAATTAAAATTTATGTTTTATGTATATACATAAATTTTAATAAATTAGTGCATATTAAAATAATAATAATAATAATAATAATAATAATAATAATAATAATAATAATAATAATAATAATAATAATAATAATAATAATAATAATAATAATAATAATAATAATAATAATAATAATAATAATAATAATAATAATAATAATAATAATAATAATAATAATGTCATTGAGTATACTGTAGACTACTGTGTGTATGTTTGATTTACAGTATATCATACCATTAATAATTACAATTGTTGCTAACATTGCAACACAATATATACACAAAACACAAAATTTTACATTAAATTATCTTTACATAGCTGCTTATTAATTTCTTGACATCTTATTGCTGATTTCCTTTTGATTTTACATTCCTTCTCCTTCTCCTTTACCAGACTGTCATTTTCTTTACTATTTAGTTCTTCATTAACAATAGCATTTTTCATTAACATTACAATATCACTTGCATGTCTTCTAATCTTTTCCCCTGATGATTTTTTAACACATACTGCAACTGTCTCTCCTAAAGAGTTTGTTTCAACATCATCTATTATGCCCATAGAAAAAAGTATGGTTTACAAAATGGTTGCTTTATTGCAACTAAGTCACCTTTCAAGTCTCATTTTTTAAATTTATACCTAAACTTTTTATCTGTGCTTATTTCTTTAAGGTTCTGCAAAAATTCATTATAATATAGCTCATTTAATCTTTTTCTTACCTTTCTAAAAGTTTCATATTTCTTATTCAAAAATTCTAATCTATTCTCAGATGGTAACCAAGAGGATTCTACATCTTCAGTAATATGAAGATGGGGAGCTATTATTAAATTAGGAACATCATACCCTTTTAGCAACAGCTCTGGTGTAATAACTGAAGGGACAAATGGGTCTTCATCAGGATTTCTCAAAGTAGTTTTAAAAGCAATTGGCCTTTTATTAATAAGCATATTACACTCCTTGACCAGTAAATAAAATTGATTATAAGGTAGAATATTTTTGGAAATTGAACTATAAATTGTATTTTTTACCAACTTTACCATAGACTCTACAGTACCTCCTAAGAAACTAGCTCCAGATGGGTAAGGTGAAAACTCTAATATTTTAATATTTCTTTCTTTAAGAAAGTTTAAAACTTCAACATCCTTCAGAAATTCTTTAATAATTTTCATAGAGCTAATTATGGATGTACCTTCATCACTCAATATTTTCTGAGGTTGACCCCATTCAAACACATGTATTTGAAAAGCTCTCAAAAAGGATTCAGTATCAACACTATTACATACTATAAGGTTAACTGCTCTTGACCAGAAACATGTCAAAATTAATATGTAAACCTTTACAGTTGCTTTATTATCATTTTTTACTAAAAAAGGACCAATATGATCCAATGCTAGTTCTCTAAATGGAACCTCCAATGGATTTATACGGTAATCCTTAAAAGAATTTTGATTCAAATTTATACTTCTTCCATACAATTTTTTGCATATTATGCAAGATTTTATAATTCTTTTTATTGCACTATAACTAGAAGTGATATAAAATTCCTTTCTAAGAACAGATAATAATTTATAAATTCCAGAATGTTTTAGCTTAATATGTTGCTCCATAACTATAATTTTTGTTAATGGACAATTTTTTGACATTAATATTGGACATTTAATTGTAAATTTTGCATTCAAAGTGTCCAATTTACTTTTAACTCTTATTAAGCCTTTACTGTCTACAAATAAATTTAACTGAGCTACCAATGGTGGCTCTGTAACAGATAAAGGATTTTTAAAATATGAAACAACATCTGGGAATGATTGAGCTTGAGCCTGTCTTATAACTACACTACAGCTATCTGACTACAAACACTTGGAATCATGTGCTAAGGATGGAAATAAATGGGGTTTTAATATATGTACTCTTACCATCAACTTATGAATAAATAGCCTAACAAAATGCATTATTTTACATAATTTTTTAAAAGAAGATGTTTTGTCAAGAGAAATTATGGGCTGAACAACATCATTTGGCAAAGTATTAACATAATAAATATCAGTATTATATAAATTGCCAGGAACCACAAGAGTATATTCTTGGGGTAGATCACCAAAGTTAGGCCTTGAAAAATAATTACTACTACTAAGTACCTTAGCTGAAATAGCACGTGTAACACAGTCAGCTGGATTTATTTTACCACCTATATGATAAAAATGAACAGGTTTTTTCTCACATAATTCTACAATAATATTCAGTAAATTATTTATTATATTACCCTTTCTTTCAATCTTATCATGTTTTATGCATCTTTTTATCAACCAATTTAGGACTATAGTAGAATCAGTATATAAATGCAGAGTATTAATACCAACAGGGCAAAATGCAGTTGTTAAGTCTTGATATACATCTATTATACACTGAACACCCAACCTAACAGCACTCAGTTCTAAAACAGGGATGGTTTTATCAGTACTCTTCTTTGGGATAATTTTATTTTTTGCTGAAAGAAATTTTACCTCATTACCTGATACTGATCTTAAATACAAAACAACACCTATTAAATCCCTACTAGCATCAACAAATCCAATAAGGTCATAAAAATCTGAGCGTTCTCCCAAGTACCTGGGAATTACAGGAAACTTACTTGCATTGTACTGTTTGCATATTTTTATCCATTCTTTTATCATACTTTCTTCCAAATTACTATCCCATGAGATGGATTTATTATTTTGTAAGTCATTTAAAAATAGCTTGGCCCTATTTTTTGTAGGCAAATAAATTCCTAGTGGATCATATATACCATTAATAGAAGCAAGAATAGTTCTTAATGTATTTGCTTTATCATTCAAGAATGTAAAATTTATTTCTAAACTGTCCCTTTCTCTATTCCATAATAAACCAAGCAGTTTAACAGTACTTGAAAGTTTTTCATTCTCTTTCTCATCAATATAGGCCTGCAAATCAGGAAGGTTGGTTGCAAATTGTTGCAAACAAAATCCAAACTCACTAAATATACCCTGACTTTTATGGTAAGTCAGCCACACATCACATTCATAAGAGGAGGTGTATGCTAAATTATCCATATAAGCTAATGAATAAAGAGACTTTCTCATATCAAATTCAAAGCTGTCATACAAGTCAACATGCAAAATCAAAATTATATATAATGCCACCATTAATACACTTGGTGAAAATCTCATACCAAAAGGCAACCTTAGAAACTTATATGCAATGACATCTAAATCTTTACTTTTTATATCTTTAAACCATAGAAAATAAAGCTTCTCAGTAAATTCCTCATGGAGCCTAATCATGTGAAAGGCCTTAACTAAATCATATATAATCAAATATTTATCAAACCTCATAAGAGTTATAGCAGTAGGAATAGATTTATTAAGGTTAGGTCCAGGTAGGGATACCTGGTTGTGAGAAAGATTTCCCTTTCCCTTTTCACACAAATTAGACATATAAACTATTCTGCATTTGGTACTTTGGGTGTTGACTCTAAACACAGCTTTATGTGCCAAAAATGATACTTTATTATTGTTCTTAAGACACTTTAAATTATTTACTTCTTCAATAATACCAGCCCTAACCTGATCTTGTATCACTTGGTCATATTGTAATAATTTATCAAAATCATGCTCTAAACTTTTATACACTGATTTTAAAATTCCTAGTGCTAAGAAAAAATTATTTGGTTAATGAGCAATTATTTTTTCATTAAAAGTGCTGGCATTATTAAGCGACCATCAGAATGTCTTTCAGTATTATTTATAAGATAATAAATTAATTCTTTATCTTTATTTGAAAACCTCTCTCTCTTATCACCATATTCAATATCCAAACAGTCATTTAAAAGCATGTCATCCATTTTTGGGTCATCATAATTAGTATATAGAGCATTGGTTTCATTTAAATAATCTAATTCATAACTCTCATTCAAATTTATACCTACTTTTAAGTTCTCAGCCTCTTGTCAAATACTTTCATCCTTTTTAATGTACTTTTCTAGTCCATTAAAGCATTCTACATATTTGTCCAATAAACTGAGATATTTGACATTACTCTGCAAAACAGTTAAATCACCACCCAACATAAATCCAAGAGAAGTATAATATAATAAAGAAAGATTATTTTTTCTTCCAAAACTACATGAGTGTACAGGTAGTACATAAAGCTCATTTATTCCAAGCAAAATATCCACATCCTCTCTCTCTTCAAGCAATTTGTCTGCCAAAGCAAAGTTATGGTCTTTAAACCTATCAACTATAGAATTTAAGTTTTGAATACTGATTTTAGACCTTATTTCAGGTACTACAATAGCTGGTATGTTATTTAATTTATTATTAATATTTAACTTTAACTGTACAACAAATGTCCTATAAAGTTGACTTGAATTGAAACCATTTACCTTAATTACTATATTTTTTTCAAGTACAACATATTTAAATCTTTTCAAGCTATTAAGTGCAATAAATGTACTCATAGAAGCTGAATCATATATTATTCTAGCACACTTGTCTTCTATAAGAGCAGAAAAAGTAGGAACTATTATATTCTGTGGGTTCTTTGTTAACATGCAATTAACCTCTAAAATTTCATCTATATTGGAAACATGTTCTAATTCTATTGGATTTACATTAACTTTAACTTCTTTAGTTTGGGAATCATTTTTTAAAGGCAATTTCTCCTTAGTGTCATCATTAACAGTCTTTTGTTTTTTAATGCATAAAAATTCAGCATGAAAATAATTACAGTTCTTACATTTACGAGAGAATTTACTCCTACAGTTTTCAAAGCCAACAGCCCTTATTAATATCAACTTTAACCTTTTTATCATTAGCAGTATGAGCAGCAAGAGCAATAGTGTCTTTAACTTCTTTGACAATGTTTGAACTTTTTGTATCATTAACACTATTATTGGAAACATTTTTAATTTCACCTATCCTATTAATCATTTCACAAGAATTTTCCAAAATTTCATTTAATGATGGTTTAGACTTATTTACTATACCTATATAAATATTTTTATACTTATCACCTAAACTTTTCCAAACAAAGTACTGAGCAAATAAATCACCATCTATCTTTAATCTATTCATCTGAGCAATTAAAGTTTTTGTTTCACTAAACCAATGATAAGGGTTTTTAGGATTAAATTTTAAATTTACCATTTTATCAATAACACAATATATTTGTTGAATTTTATCAGAAAAAAAGTTAACTAATAATGACTTTGCAGTTTCATACTTAATGTATACCAGTCTAATTTCTGATGTGAATTTTGTGCCTTCTAAATGTGTGTCTTTTAAAAAAATTTTCATTTATATTTGTCATCTAGTTAATTATTAATTTTCCAAAGTACTCATTCTGGTTGGGCTCTCTATAACAGGTCACAATTTTAGGTACGTGATCAAAATCAACAGTCAAAAGTAGATCATATAATATATTCATAGTAAATTTTAATAACACATTTTGATGATTGTTTTTATAATCTTATCTATCCATAATGTATGACTTATAAATTATATGTATCAAACATATTATAGTGACTTTTATATTATCATAGTCTTATTTTTATTAGTGTCATTAGTTATATGTCTTTGTATGACATTATATAGTAAACTATTGTGTATTCAGAGACAACAAAGCTATAATTGATAATCTCATTAAATCTATCAATATACTAATTAACAGTCTGAAATTGGAAAAAATGTGACAGTAAAATCTTTGGTTAACAGTGATCTCATTTAGTTACATTTAAAATAATTATTAATTTAATATTTGATAATTTACAGTTCATTTATTATTGATGGTTCATTATTCTATCATATTATTATTAGATGTATAGATCTAATTTTACTTCTTTTATTATTATTTAATAATATTATGTTATTATTTTATTTTATAATTTATACATATTAATTATTGTGTATTGTTTGTTTCATTTTGTGTATGCATGCTGTAAAAATACAATAAAGAGGCTTTGAGAAAAGCAAAACTATGTATATATATAGACCAATGGTTTGAAATTAGTTTTAATAACTGATCATAATTTAGATCAACCAAATGAAAAGGAAATACATATTGCATTCATACCTGGTTGAATCTTTCCATTGCAGATGCTCGATAGTTTCTTTGCCTGCCTTCACCAAATACCCAGACCTCCAGAGACAGAGTTTCTTACTCAAACTTCATCAATACTGGGTTGGACCTCGTAGATAGATTTTCACCATTATAAATAAAAAATATGAAGGTTATTAACACAAATCTTAACCAAATAATGTAAAGGGGGTCAAGATGGTAATCATTATAAAACCTTTTTGGTGAAAGGTAAACAGCAGAGCTTAAAGGCAGAGCTCGTAAAAAGGCAGCTTAAATAAGGCAGAGAGCTAGATCGAGAGAACTAATTTAAACCTTAAGCTTCTTAGGTTATCATATTGGTGGCATGGGAAAATTAAATAATTTTCTGTACCAACCGAGGTTAATCTAAAGGAAATACAGTACAACTAAAGACTTTGCCATAGTTTAATTTCCCCTATATTAAAATTATTTAATAAAATAAATTACATTAAATATTCAAGTACATATTTTTACAATATATATATATATATATATATATATAT
>JABUQX010135752.1:2500-5000 GCA_015478945.1 Trachelipus rathkii
ATATATATATATATATATATATATATATAATAATATATATATATGTAATAATATATATATAATAATAATAATAATATATATATATATATAATAATGTATTAATGTGTGTATTGTGTGGCAATGTGTGTGTGTGTGGCGTAATGGCCAGTAATGGCCGCGCGTAGCGTGTTGTGGCGTGTGTGGATGGCGTGTGTGTGCGTGCATTGTGGTTATGTGCTTTTTCTGTTGGTTATGATATGGGCCTATATATGTAATGTAGCATAATAATAATATATATGTATATATATATATATATGTAATATATAATAATAATATATATAATAATATATATATATATATATAATATATAATATATAATTATATATATATATATATATAATATAAATGTAATAATGTAATAATAATGTAATAATAATAATATAACTATATATATATGTAATAATAATAATATAATATAATAATAATATAATATGTATATATATATATATATATGTATGTGTATGTATATATCTCTTATAATATATATGTAATAATAATATAATATATATAATGTGTAATATGTAACGCTTGCTTACCCATGCTATAATATTTATATATATATATATATATATGAAGGGTTGATAGAGGAAGTCAAGATGACTGTGCGAAAGAGGGTGTCATCAGCATGGAGGCGGAATTAGAAAGTATGATTAGAGCGTTGGAGTGGTGATAGAGGAGGGGAAGTGAAGCAGATAACGTACGCGACAAAATCCACGTAGGAAGGGTCCAACTTATTGGCGCAAAACTGCGGTGAACACGGGACGAAGCACTTGACTACACCTCCACCATTTCCATGATGTACTCTGTAGTTTGTTTTTAGGTCGGTGGCTATGGAAGACCGTCGTCGATGATGTCTATGTTGCAGTTTAAGGAAAAACGTAGCAGTGTAGAAGGTAAGCGTACAAATCCATCTGTATCGTATAGTAATGTGCTATGTACTTTGTCGTCTGTGTTTTTATGTAGTTTTAACGACGTTTCCTTTCTCAGATAGATTTACAATAGCTGACAATACGTTCATCAATATGAGATATATGCATCTCATACATGGGGAGACCAAATGCTACAGCAGGGCTGCTAGGAGCTTGCATGCCGAACGATTTTCGAATAGGAGGTTGCCATCCCATGTGTACCTCCAATAATTGCACGGACGGTTTCGTGAAACGGGAACCATGCGAGCATTTCCTAAGGAAATTGGTCACCCCCTCGATGTGCAGATGTTGCAGTTTGGGGAGGCTGTACTGGACATCTTTGCTCGGGATTCTAATACCAAAACACACACCGTTGAGAGAGAACTCGTCACTCCACATATTAACGTATGGCGGATTCTGAATGAAGAGATGATGAATCCAAAGAAGTTGATCAAAGTCCAACAACTCCCTGCTGAGTATTATGCACCCCGCATACAGTTTGTTAGGTGGTTTCGGTAGCGAGGCATTGTGGACACCGCCTTTCCGTACGCCGTTCTTTTCACTGATGAAGCCATCTTCACGAATAATGGAATTTTTAACAGCCAGAGCAGTCTTGTGCACGACCACTTGTTGTTGCTAATGACCAGACTCCAGGATGGCACTTATCTTGTATTTCAACTGGAGGTCCTCCCACCCCTTCTATAGAATGTTCCACTACGTGTACGGCAGAGAGTGTGTTTTCAACATGACAGTGCCTCTCCACATATTGATAACAATATCAGGATCTATACCGATCAGAACTATTCCAAATGTTGGAATGGACTGAGGGGTTCTACACGGTGGGAAACCGCAATCACTCGATTTAACATCAGCGGATTTCTTCCTTTGGGAGAAGATGAAACGGCTCGAGTACGAAACACCTGTCCAAACAGAAGCCTTGGTAGCTCGTGTTGTTGTAGCTGCGATCTTCCTATCCGATATGCCCTGCATATTTCAACGTATTAGGCAATCGCTGCTATGAACATACGTCATTATCTGGCACTTCCAACAAAGACTGTAGAACGACATACTCTACAGTGGGGCAAGGGTGCGCAATTACCATGCTCATACTAGTGATATATTTTCAAATTAATACAAAATAGCGATGTAGAGTAATAAAATAAGTGAATGATAACTTAAGACCCATTGGTTTTATTATCCTCTCAGGATGTCACTCGAGGCATTGCAATTGTGGAACACAACCTGTACTCCTTACGGATCGAGCCCCCCCCCCTGAGCCCCCTACTGGAATAACCGTAGACCTACGTGACTTTGTCATGTTTCTGAAACAGTTGGTCGCCTTGACCTCCTCTATCGACCCTCCAATGTTATAAACAAACTTTAAAACACCATGGTTTATATATATATATATATATATATATATATATATATATATATATATATATATATATATATATATATATATATATATATATATATATATATATACTCATATAAATAATATGTTATACGTAATAAAAATGTACTTCTTACTTCTTACTTCCTCTCCCAGA
>JABUQX010135752.1:17500-20000 GCA_015478945.1 Trachelipus rathkii
GATTATAAATAGTAATGAGGCTTGAAATCATTATAATATATATACATAATAATAATAATAATATTATATATATATATATATATATATGTAATATAAATAATAATAATAATGTAATATATATATAATATATAATAATATATATATAATATATATAATATATATATATATGTTTAAATATATAACATATATATATATATATATAATATCTATATATATATATAATAATAATAATAATATTAACTTCAATAATATAACCGTAGTAATAATATATATATATATATATATATATATATATATATCCCCAAATCCTGCTTTTCAATAATAATTTTCTATTTTTCACATCCTCTTCTATCAATCTTATGTAGGAGATTCTACCCTTCATAACTCTTTTCAATTTTTATTTTATAAAAAAGCCTTACTTAACAGGTAATCCTATGAGGGAGACCTTGAAGCTACTGACCCTTGATCTTTCTTCGTTCACTGGATTTAGCAGAAAAGAATTTTTGTTTTCATGCCTCAAATATTTAAGTTCTTCATCTCTTTTAAGTTACCAATTTTCCTTTTGTCACAGACTTTCTCGAATTTCTTTCTGAACCCTCGAAATGTTACTTGATTCACGTATTGCAATTGCTATTACAACAAGAGACATTGCTCTTCTCAACTTTATTTTCTTATACCTTTTGCTTTACTTAGGAGAGCTTGTGAAACTCACCTTTTCACATAGTATCATCCATTTTTCGCCCAGTTCTCTGACTCTATAGAATAGACTCCCCTTTCCTCTATTTTCTCCATTTCTTTGGACGTGAACCTATTCAAGCATCATATTTAGGGTCATATCGGCTATTGAACCAAATAGAAAACTGATTCGCCCACCCTTTATAACTCTGGTGGAAACTATGCAATTTATCTGGTCTTTCACCACCAGAGGTTAAATGAAATTTATATATATATATATATATATATATATATATATATATATATATATATATATATATATATATAACACTCTTCTTTATATATATGCTAATAACAATAATAACCATATATATAGCATACCATCTCCATCTCTCACTTACCATATCATATAATAAATATCGTAATAACCTCAAATATATATGCCCTTTGCCATATATATATATATACAATATATATATATATATATATATATAACTCTCTAACTGCTATATATATATATATATATATATATATATATACTCTCATATATATATACATATACTTTGTAGTATTTCCAAGGTTTATGACATTAAGAAAATGTTGAGCCATGTGTAAATAGGCAGAAGATTCGGTTTACTGTCATGATTCCAGTTCGTTAATTCTTCTTTTTATAATTTTGTTAGCTTTTTAAAAGAAGGAAAAAATAGTACAAAGAATAATAACTGAAGGTACCACAAACTAGTATTTATTTAAACTCAAATATATATTTTAGGTATTCTTTCTGAGTTTCTGTAGCACATATATTATTTTATTTCATAATTACCATGTGTTATTATACGTATTAAATAAAACCTAACGCTTAGGGTTGTTTAAATTTAAAGTGCATACCATGCACATACACCGCACAATAACGTTAAAATATAAATAATGTGAGTATGATATACACTTTAAATGGAAGCAATGCTGAAGTGGTGTGTTTATGCTTCAATAATACATAAAATATAACACATAAATAAACGCATAAATTGTTGGGAGTGTAAGCTGAACCTCTATTAAGACTATGCATAAATTTTTCACTGGAAATTATTACAATTAATTGAACGGATATGCTTTGTGTTTAAATATTGTAAAAAGATATTTCTAAATCGTGAGTATATATTTAAATTTCAAAATTATCTTTTGTTCTCGATACCTAGAACAATATTTTTTTTTTTGTTCTTCACTTTGGTTCAGTAGCGAAGAAGGAAAATGTAAATGTAAATTTCATTATTCTTTTTTTATTTTTTTATGAGCAATTTCAGAAAAGCTGTATACTGATTTTTTCATCATTTCAAACTTTATAGATACAATTTCCAAAGAATTTAAATACAACAATATAATGAGACAACGTCACCAACTTCATTGTTCTATTGTTGTAGTTACAATTATATTATGAACATCTACAATCTTTTCCATTTGCTTGATCAGCTTTTTGTTTGAGTTTATTTGGTGTAAATTATTATCTCATTTGAACTTTTCATCTTTTCTAAGAAAAAAATACTTTGAAGAACAAAGTTTGAAATCGGTGAAATCCGGTTTAAAACCACAAATATCCGCGCGTTGAGATCGCGCAAGTTGTTTCGAAACTCTGTCAAAAAAAATGACCACAAAAAACATTATATATATATATATATATATATATATATATATATATATCGTATATATATATATATATATATATATATATATGCTATATATATATATATATGCTGTAATATATATACCTATTTAAATTTGTTAGGTTAGGATTAGTTCCAGGTTGGGTTGGGATTGGGGTTATATTTAG